>JAFBJT010111067.1:0-33767 GCA_016785325.1 Chascanopsetta lugubris
GGCCTCCGTCTGACCTCCGCCCCTTGCCCCCCCCCCCCCCTCCATCCATCCATCCACCACCCATCTCCCCCTCCATCTGCTCTCATCTGTTTGTCTGCTGGTGACTCTCCAGCAACTCGAGCTTCACTGGCTTTTCTCTGACATTTCAGTTTAAGTGCAGACATTCACACTTTGAAGATTGTAGCTCCCATCGATCCGTCTTCATGGAGGAAGTTGTTTGGTTTGATAAAGGTCTGCTTATTGGATTTTTCTCCGCACTGAATCACATGCTCTTTATCTGCTGCAGCTCCGTCTCTTACTCTGACTCTACGTTCACGTGATTCTACCCAGATCAGACCAGAGACTGCCCCTTCCGCTGTCTCGCATCCGACTTTTATCTGAATCAACGCGCAAGTGCACAACAAGACTTTTTGTTGTTGCGTTAAAAACGACAGGACATGTCCATTATAGACCCCACATGTTATTAGAAGAGATGGAGATGATTCAGAAATGTCATAGTGAACGTTTGCAAGAGATATAACTCAAGGCGGCAAACGGGTCGATAGCAACAATGCTCTGCACGTGTGTTTTGACAAAAACCTGCACGGGTTACGACCCGAGCTCTGTCAGTCAAGTCACAGAGATCAGATGTGTGTCTGACCTGAGGCTGCGACCTTGAAAAAGATCAGATCAGATACGCATTAATGGAAATATCGGCTTTCTACTTGTCCACCTATTTTTTTTTTTTTTTTTTTTTTTTTCGCTCTTTTTGCTTGTCGCTCAGCTACAGTTTCATTGAGCAGACGCTTTGATCCAAAGCGACATATTCAAACACATGAGGGTGGATGGAGAGGCCTGGAAACGAACCCATGACCTTGTGCATTCACTCACGATCCCCTACAGATACGCACCATATTATGATACATATTCATCCATTCCGTGTCGGAACCACAGAGCTGTGGATCTCACGTAAGAGATGACTGAGATTTTAGCTTGTTGATGGATATTGTGATGGTTACGAAAGTTTTATTTTTTTTTTTTTTGAGAACTCTTCTGAAGTTTATGAAAACATAGTGTGACCTTTGCAACTAAACTCTGTCTCCTCCATGGATATTAGAATGAATATATTTGGCCATTGAAGAGTTGGTCTGACAAAACAAGACAATGGAGATGTTTCTGGAGACTTGTTGACCTTTCATGATCAAACTTAATGAGGGGAAGATAAATATAACGTCAATTGATGGCTTTGTTTTAGGCATTTTTATTGTTGTGTTGTTGTTGTTGTGCCGTTTGCAGCCTTTCATCACAGGCACTTGACCATATATGGATTTCCACATAAACCCATATAGACGTGTGATCAACTCTTTTTATGAAATACTAAACGTAACCAGTTTTACCTCCAGGCCTGATATAACGACGCCCGCCGTGTCTCCACTCTCTCCACGTAAAAAAACAAACAAACCCGTCTCCTTCCTTGTGATTGGCTCAGACGCGTTCCGAGTGCGAGGGCCAGCGTGGGTCCCCTGGGAGCCCGTCTTTGAAAATGGCCTCTCGGAGCCCCCATAAGTTAGTTAGGCCCTAATAGCAGAGGAGAGTGCTCATAAAAGGAGACGCAGACACAGATAGAGAGCGTGTCCTCTCGGGGGAGCGTGTCCGGGCCCCTGCAGGAAAAGACATAAAATCGGTAGAAAAGGGGTAAAGTTAAATACACGTCCGCTCTCCACGGGCTGTGTAAATGTTTAGTCGTTCAATTTGCCGTCGGTCGATGGGCTCTTTAATCTGTCATCGTCACGCTTCTCAAATCTGCTGTTCCTCTCTGACAACACAAAGAATCTGTCGGTTTTAATTTGTGGATGTTTGGAGATTCGACTGTCTCCCCCCCCCCCATCAAGATGGATGCAGAATTAATTAGTTTACATTTTTAATATTCATTTGGTTTTATCTGGGTTGTCATCCTCATCATTTGGGGGTTCTTACAATAACGTTTCATCACAATCGCATTGGTACGTGCACGGCAGCAGATCGGCTCGTCTGCATGCTGATGGAGGCGACGTGTGTGTGTGTGTGTGTGTGTGTGTGTGTGTGTGTGTGTGTAAGAGAAAGAGACTCGGTCATGGGATGGACAAAGGAAGTGAGTATTTATAGATCCGGCCTTCGTGCACCAAATCGGAGGGAGAGCTTCCTGAGTGGTGCACAAAGACGGGGGGGTTATATAGGTGCCGTGTGTGTGTGTGTGTTTACACGTGAATCGCAGGCAGGGGAAGGTGATGAAGGAGCAGCAGAGGGAGGCTGCCTGTGCAACGCAGAGTGAGAAACACTGTGTGCGAGAGGCATGTGACTGTGTATGTGTGCGTTTGAATTATTTAGCCCAGCGTCCCGACAGAGGAGTGAACGAGGTCAGGAGCTCATTGCTGCAACATTTTCCCTCTCTCTCTCCCTCTCTCTCCATCCATCCATCTCATCCATCCTCTACGCCATCCATCCATCCATCATCCACCCACCAGCTCCTCCTCCTCCTCCTCCTCCTCCTCCTCCCCCTCCTCTCCCTCCATTGTCACCACCGCTCGTTCATCCGGCTCGTCCTGACGAACAGGAACCTGGAAACAAAAAGGCTTCTTCCATATGTTTCTCACGTCGCCTCAATTATCCACAAGCCATGAGGGAAGAGCATTGATCCAGCCAAGTGCAGGCACTCTCTCTCTCTCTCTCCCTCTCTCTCTGTGTGTGTGTGTGTGTGTGTGTGTGTGTGTGTGTGTGTGTGTGTGTGTGTGTGTGTGTGTGTGTGTGTGTGTGTGTGTGTGTGCGCGCGTGTGTGTGGAGAGACCTTCAGATGTAAACCTTTTGAACTCTGTTGCTTTAAAGGATTCTTTCAAAGGCATTTGCAGTGAGAATGAGCCACTGATGCTAACGAGCTGGGTGAGAGTGTGTTTGTGTGTGTGTCGGTGTGTGTGCGCGTGCGCATGTGGGGTTGGGACACACACAAACACGTTCGCAGCAGCAGGTGATTCATTCTTAATCTTTCATTCCAACAGTTGTGGATTAGTCCTAATCTTAGCCAGCAGAAACTCAGGTCTGAGAGACTGATTGACAGTGTGTGTGTGTGTGTGTGTGTGTGTGTGTGTGTGTCCTCTTGAGAGTGCTGTTTGTTTAGCTGTGTCTATCTGTGAGACATGATAATTGTTTCCCGGGTTGAAGTGAGAGGGGCGTGTGTATGACAGGACATGATATGACTGTGGCACACTGACACGACAGATTGACAGGCCACACAAAACACAGAGGGTGGGTGTGGGGGCGGGGCTAGAGGGGACGGTTTATTTCAACATCAATTATCAGTGTGTGATACCGAGGACACGTCTGTGCCGGCACAGAATGAGTGACGGGTCGTATTCGACTGGCCTGTAGGTGAAGTCATTTCTGTCTTCATACCCTGAAGTTGACCCATATTGTCTCATAGCCTGAAGTGGAATCCTCATGATTACTTAATTTACTTAAAGGGTGTCGCTCAACAGGCCACGCCCTTAACTACGCACACTTTCGAACCTTGATAGAATAGAAATAAGCGAGTCGGAAAATATTTGTTTGTCATGGGAACAGATGTGACTGATTGAGTAGTTTGTGTCGGACTTCAAAGATGTTCAATTCACCTCTGAAGTGGTGATTGACTTGGTCTTGGAGCTCAGCCTCAAGTGGCCACCCTCTGAACTGCAAGTTCTATCCACTTCCCTTGCGGGTCTCATCCATCAGTCCTGGAGGTTGCCTCTCGGCTACAACACAGGTATAACTTCACCACTAGACGTCACGCAATCCTACACACGGTGGCTGACCTGATCAGACGCATACAAAGGAAACCTCCTCCAACCCTGATCCACACTGACTGACTGTCCCTGTCCACGTCTCCTCACGCCGCCGAGGCTTCTCCTTTTTACCAGTAATTTCCCCGGAGGCCTCGCACTGAAAGTTTTCATCAATGTTTTGGAGCCACTGCTTCAGACATTCTTCCATCCAGCCCCCCAGGAGGAGGAGTTCTGGAGAATATGTGGAGTTAAGTGTATATATGTGAAAGCAGCTTTAATATCTCCGATGGTGGCTGAGGCCCGGTCAGACGTGTGTGTTTTTTTTTTTTTGTGTTTTTTTTCTTGGAGCAGATGCAACAGCTGAGATTCGATACCACTCATAAAACTTCATGAGGCATAAACATGTTCTCCAGCACAATTCCTCCAGTTTACTGCAGCAGCTGCTGCAGCACTGGAACCAAGTATCCTGAGTGAAACACGGAGCTGCAGCTTATTCTCCGCGATGACGCACTGTTGAGTCCATGCGGAGCCAAATCGAACAATCTATTGATATGTTGTTTGAGCGTCGGGTCAGAGCAGAAAAATATTCACCTTCCAACAATAGAAAACAGATTCTCATATTTGAAAAGTCTAACTCACTCATAATGATTTGTTTGTCGTATTAATCTGGTCCCAAAGTGTCAATTACAACAATTCATAAAACCTGTAAAAACAGATTTGATGCTTCCATACTTCTGGAAACACATGGGGACCAGAGGAGCAGAGGTTCAATTCCCTGTTGTAAACGCAGTCATTTCTCTCTCTCTCTCTCTCTCTCTCTCTCTCTCTTCTCTCTCTCTTCTCTCTCTCCCTCTCTCAGGGAGGTTTGGGTGTCACGGTGGCTTAGTGGTTAAGAAGCATGCACCACTCTGTGATTGCAGTGTTCCCAGTTCAAGTCTGTCTGGGGACTTTTTCTTTTTTAAACATCATCACCTCATTTCATGTCATGGCCAAAAATACTTTTATGACCAATGAGGTTTAAAACTCTAATTATGACGAGAAACATTTGCTTTAGTCATAGCTGAGCCCCCAAATTACATCTGGTGTCTTAACTGGGTGATAATGAATGGGGAAGTTTGGCTGATTGAAACACATACACACACACACACACACACACACACTCTCGAGATGGAAGAAAGCAGCCTGAAGGTGTGTGGATGGATGTGAAGGTGATTATTGTGCAGAGATGGAGGGAGACGGGATTTGAAGTGAGCGAAAGGGGGACGAGGTCAGAGGCAATCACCGACCAAAGTGATATGAAAGAAAGGGCACAGTGGCAGGTGAAGAGGAGAAGGAGAAGAAGAAGAGGAAGACAAGGGGAGGGAGGGAGGGAATGCAGCAGACAAGGGGAGGAAAAGGCCAGATAGGAAATGTAAAAAAGAGAGGGAGACGCGAGAGGCTAATAAGAAAATGGAGGAAGAGATGGAGCTAGAATGATAAGGAGGAAGGGAAAACAGGAGATGGATGGATGGAGTGAGAGAGCGAGAGAGAGAGGGAGAAGTGGTTAGCGCAGGCCTGTAAAGAGCTTAGAGAGGTTGAGACGGATTGAATGGAGAGAACAACCTGGACAGGATTACAGCCGAGGAGGAGGAGGAGGAGGAGGAGGAGGGGGGGGGGAGGGGAGGAGGAGTAGAGGGCCTGTGAGAGCGAGATGCTATCATCACCCATCTTTCCTCCTGACCAACACCTTCCCTCTGCTTTACACCACTCGCACTTGAATTAAAGTCACCCAACAGGAATTAATGGCGGCTGATTGCGATGTGGTGCTCGGCAGCTAATCTATGTGTTAGACACTCACTCTGCCGCCATTAGTCTCCTCAACCTATTCATCCATTCATTAGTGAGTGAGTGGGTGAGTAGCAGTAATGTGGCAGAGTGAGGGATGGAGCCTCCCCACCTGTGCTGCCGGAGACCGTGTGATTACACTCACCGATGACATCACTCATTAGAGGCCGAGGTCCGAGTTCTCCACCCGAGCGATAATGAAATATTTATATTTCACCGTGGACGGCGTCGCCACGGCGATATCGACCTGGTCGGCCGCCACGGGCAAGTATCTGTGATGACATTCACAGATGACAGCGGCCGACGTTTTGCTATCGATTTCCCCGCGTCGGCTAAATGTTGAGCCGCTTGTTCGCGGCCCGAAGCAACAGAGGAAGTAATGAGCCATCGCAGCCAGGGGGCGCCGTCACGTGAGAGCGATGGTCGTCCCTTTTTGTTTTCCAACAGTCAGTAGAGCCAATGTTTCTCCTCAAGAAACCACAAGTACTACATCTGCTGCTGGGTTTTTATGTGGAACTGCGTCGACATGCTCACGCTCATAAAACCCTAAACACGCCTGATTTTTAATTTTCTTTAAATCATGATCCGCAAATCACCCTCCATGAAAGTGTCAACAATAACTCACTGTCAAAAATAAGTCATTTAAAGTCTTGGCTCTACCTCCAAAATGTAATGGCTCTTTCCTGGCTCATGTCCTGTTCTTCCACTGTTTTTGGAAATCTAAAGTAGTAGTAGTAGTAGTAGTATTTTTGTTGTCATCCTTCCATTCAATCGGGCAACTATTGATAAAGCAGAATACATAACGTCAACACAACAGGTAATAGAAATAATAATGAATAAAATATAAACATCTTCATGAGCTTTTATCAGCACATTTCATTCTGTACGTAAACAAGTTCAGTCTCTCTCTCTCTCTCTGTCTCTGTCTCTCTCTCTCTCTCTCTTTGTCTCTCTGTCTCTCTCTCTCATATATATTAATGCTTGAACTCCTCCATAGTTTCCAAACAGCCCTGATCTGAACGTGGTCCAGCTGCAGTCAGCACGCCAGCGTCCGCAAAGAACACACGAGCCATTCATCGGACAAACGTCTCATTCCCCGTCTCTCATGTTGTCTCATGAGTCTCTGAGTCTCCTGACTTCCATTCATTAAACTTAATCCGAATCTCAGGATCAAAATCCGATGAGGTCACGAGGGGCGAGGCCGAGCGGTCGCCCGCCCGCACGCCACTCACGCCGCCTCGTCCCATCACCTCACCTCTCCACCTGCGTGCTCACTGTTGTGATACACGAGGAATCAATGGGCCCGCAGCCATTGGCCCGAGGCTGCTCCTCCGAGCCGCGTGATTGGCTGGCGTCCCCGCCAAATTCACTCGAGCAACGGGAGGAAGCCAAGAGAGCAGAGCGAGGTCAGCTGCTCGGGATGCCCCACCACCCCACCCCACCACACCCCGAGTGGCAACTTGTTTATTTCATATTTGAGAGTGAGATGTGGAACAACAATACACACACACACACACACACACACACACACTCTTGCAAAAGGTACATCTTTCAGTCCCATTTTGAATTACACAGGCCTGATTGGATTTTTCTCCCCTGCTTCAAAGACAAAAATGATCTTCTCTCGTTCTCCACCCCCCCCACCCCCACCCTCTCTCGCCCCCTGGCTCCATCATCATCCCACCATCCCTCTCTCTGTTTCCTCCCCTCCTTCATTTCAAGTACCCTCCATCTGAATGTGTCCTCTCCAAAACTTGGCCTATTATGCATTGATTTTTATCCTTGGGGTCTGCACAGTCGCATGACTGTCATTAGCCATATTACGCAGGCTGTAATTATACACACACATACACGAGCACACTACACACACACACACACTACACACACACACACTACACACACAGACGTTGCCTTGTGACTCGCATCACTGTATTTCTGCAGAAATGTGATTCTAATCATCGTCGGTTTGTGTGTGTTACGGTTTTCGATTCAGGGCTGAGAGAAGGCCATTGATTCATGTTTTAGAGTCCCTCTCTCTCTCCCTGCCCCCTCTCTGTCTCGCTCTCTCCCCCCCCCCCCTCTCTCTCACGCAGCTACCCTACCTGTGCTGGCCGCCCCTCCCCCCCCCCCCCCCTCTCTCTCACGCAGCTACATTGCTGAGCCTCTTCTGAAAAGTTCCTTAGAAACACAAGAAAAGTTCCAGCCACAGGCGCCACGCCCTCCCACTGGCCTTGCAGAAATGGGCCCATTGAGCCAGGCTATAATCACCCTCCCGCACTCAAACACACACATACACACACACACACACACACACACACACATGCACGTATAAATCCGCATTCAGCCTCGCTCCATCTCCCCCCCCCCCCCCCNACCCCCCCCCCCTCTCTCCAGTATTTCATAGAGGCAGCCACAAAAACGCAGTCAATGACCAATCAGCCAACCCGCAGCATTCACCACGCTAACGTTTCTGCACCAAACATCATTACACACACACACACACACACACACACACACACACACACAGGAGCAATATATTGTGTAGTGTGGGAGCAGCAGTTGTGTCAGAATCTCAAGGCATTTCTGGCAGCAGGACAGTGACATACACAGATGCATGTTTCATAAGGTCATAGATAATGGAGGAGTATTTCACGCAGAGAGGCCTCGTGTGTGTGCATGTGTGTGTGTGTGTGTGTGCAGGCCTGGGGATGGGGTCTTTAATCCTGCTGGATTGTCAGATTAGTGTAACAGCTGGGTCCTACATACAGATATGCATCTCTGTGCCTCTCTGTCTCCGTATGACCGACACCCCTCCTCCATCACACTGCTCCTCCATGTTCCACCCAGAGCCGAGCGGATCCGTTAGTGTGTGTGTGTGTGTGTGTGTGGGGGGGCAGTCTCACAGCTCCAGTCCCTTACATGGTTTTAGGAGGGCTGATGTGTCGCTGCACAGTCATGTGACCTCCACTGAGTCTGCGGCAAGTCTCGGTGTCAGCTGCTCGTTTTATGGCAGGAAGTGAGACGGTACAGGTTAAACACACTCGGCCTCCAGGGGGCGAGAGTTCCTGCTCTCTCAGCCCGGATCACATTATTATGACCATCACACACACACACACACAATATGACTCCTGGAAAGAGATAACAATATTTAAGTCTCTGCCAAAACTGCTGGTCGTCAATTCACCATGCATTTTTCTTATATTGCATTTTAAAGGTGTAGTCTGCGGGATTTGTCAGTCGGTCTTTGTGAACTCATCAGTCAGATCTGCTGCAGTGCATTATCTTAATAGTACCTTTATGGTTGCATCAAGCGCTCGTCCACTCTGCTGCAGCCGCCATGTTTGTACAAACCTCTTCAGTGTTCTCCAGCTGCAACAGTCTATGCTAGATGCCACTCAATCCCACACACTGTACCTTTAAATGTTGGCATTGCACTAATCCCCCAAATCATCAGATTGGAATACTCCCCAAACCCCACATCCTCCCTGTTAGCAGATCGGACATGGACAACGCTATAAGCTGTCAGGGGTATTCAGATGCTACATGCAAATTCACATTTACATATCACTAAACCCTGCGTACTGTCCCTTTTAATGTATACCGCAGTGTCTCCGTTTGAAGAGTCCCATAATCAAAGAGGGAGAGCCGGCAGCATTAATGAGGATTAATGGTGACGCCAACAAAGGAGTCAAAGCTGCTGTGGCTGATATGTGGTCTGTTAAAGGTGCAGTGCACATGGTTAGAGCTGGACTCAGTGTTTGCTCAGTGTGAGACGAATATTGAACACGTTTAGATCCAGATCCGTGGTGATACCTTTCCATTCCTTCCGTCGTGCACCTGCACCTGTCCCTGCAGCTAATGCGCCACTTTCCACCGGGGTACATTTATCACTGGCATCATCCTCTGTTCTTTAAAACTCAGCGGAGGAGGAGGAGGAAGAGGAGGGAGATAATACTAGAAAGATAACAATAGTGCTTGGAAGCTTCTCAGCTCGGGTCCTGTGCCGCTTCAGGTCGCGGCCGAGCGGGAATAACTAACCAGAGCCGGAGTAACGTCATCCTCCCACAGGTTTTCTGCGGGGGAATTAATCCGAGCGGCGATTTTTGGACCAGATACGGCGGCGTTATCAGGAATGCGATCGGCAGAAAGAGCTAAAAATAGCGTTTCCTGGCTGTGGAGCGTGTTTGTGTTTGTGCGGTTCATGTTTAGCCGTGTGCAGGGGAGATCTCGTGTCCGACCAACATGCAGGAGCCTTGTTTGGCAAAGGGAATGAATCCGTGCTCCCACTCAGCATTATGGAGTGGGCACCAGAGAGCAGTTTCAGAATTAGTTTGTATTAAAAAAAGCACGCACAGCCGTAAATGTCACACTTCATTTTTGTTTTCAAACTCCAAATGACTCCCTTACACAGCTTCATCAGTGTAACGCTGCTCAGCGGGTTCCTCCAAACACAGTGATGGCTGCTGATGACCCCCCACTGCAGCTCTTCCTGTCGCTCCCTCGCTCCATGCGAAATAATAATTTACCCTGTTCAACAAAATGATTTTCCTCCATCTTGGCTCACTGCTAAAATAAGAGGAGGAGGAGGAGGAGGAGGAGACGTTCATGACGGACATTACGCAGCCGTGACTGTAACTGCATGTGTGTGATGCGGCTGAGGGATCGCTGTGATGGATGGATGCTGCGCGGTTCGGAAGCTGCAGGGTGAGACGACAGTTCAGAGGCTTCACCGCCACACAGGGCGTGTGAAAGTACACAACGGGCCCTGATGGCAGAGTTGCATAATACTGCATTAGTACTGCACTTTGTACCTCCTTTAGAGTAAGTGGTGCAGAGAACAGTGTGGGTGAGAGCTTTATTCCTCATCAACGTCTTTTATGTATGTTTTCAGTTTGTGCCTCATAGAAACTTAAAGTATGTCCCTAACCTGACAACATTATAGTTTCAACTGTAGATTATTAGACATGTAAACTAATAGTGAGAAAAGTGAAGCCAAGCCATCTTGATCCCCCCCCCCCCCTTGGTGGTTGGCTGTGGAATATTCAGATGTAAGGTTTAATACTTTTACTGATGTTTTTTATTTTTTTTTGTATTCATCCCAAAGTATGAATTGTCGATTTGTTACCTGAGAAAGTTTATTGTTAGAGTAGAGCCTCTCCATGGAGGCAGCCATGTTTTACTATTATGTTTCTACAGTGGCCCAGAATGGTCTAATCAAATATACCTGAATGATACCTGAAGGCTTCCATAGGTTTTCCAGGTTAGGAACATCCAGCTGCAACATACAGCTTCCACCAGCGCAGGTACTGATGGCACATCAATGGGATTTATTTGCATATATACGTGGCGGCCATCTTTATGGACAGTCCAGGGTTTGGAGCAGAATCTTCAAACAACTGAGCACATCATAGCGTAAGGATACACTCTGTGGAGAGGAGGGGCCCTTTAATGTGTCTCAGCCCTGGGGGCCCACGGGCTCCTCATGTATCCATGAATAGAGGAGTATATTTTAAGACTTTCTGTCACCTTGCGTGGATGGAGACAGGTTTTCCTTCTCACACACACACACACACACACACACACACACACACACACACACACACACACACACACACACACACACACACGTTCATTCACAGACACACACCAGCAGCCCTGAGGTCTCAGCAGTCACATCACACAGAGTGGATTGTACCGACTCAGATTTATGGTCGAATGGGAAAAGTTTAGAGTCGAGTTCTTAATGGGGGAAAGTAGAGAGGCTGAGAAAGGTATATGGAAAACTAATAACAGGTACGTGTGTGTGTGTGTGTGTGTGTGTGTGTGTGTGTGTGTGTGTGTGTGTGTGTGTGGAGCCTTTCTGTGTTAATCTCTGCTGAAGGTGGCAGGTGTCTTAACCAGGCCATCACCTGGTAACCTACCCCCTCTCTCTCTTTCTCTCTCTCGCTCTCCCTCCCCCTCTCTGTCACACACACACACACACACACACACACACACACACACAGTGCCTGCCCTCGCATATCTCCTTGTCTGTCTGTAAAGTGCGTTAGCGTCCATGCTGGCTGCCGTCCAACCCGCCCAGCTGGTGAGGGAGGCAGAGCAGGGGAAGAGTGAGACCAGGCGGAAAAACGAAAAAAGATGGCGGGAGATTAGACGTGGCTTCTGTCACGGGGCCTGCGCCCACACTGCAGAGGAGGAGGTGGGTGTGGAACAGTGCGAGCAGTGGGGGCGCCGTGGTCCCACTGTTGTGACCCTTTCCCAGGTAGAGTGCGATCACCTGTGTCAGCCAGCGGCGGGGCTCTAACTCCGCCCCCCCCCCCCCCCCCCCCCACCCCCCTCTTCTCGGTGTGGGTCAGACTGGTGTGCAGAGCAGAGGACACACACTCAGACTCAGACATGGCAGTGAATCAGCAGCTGCTTTACAAAGCGCTTCAACCTCCGCTGAATCAAAGTGCAGGGATGTGGGAGAAGTGGCCCGTGAAGATCACTTTACCTCATTTCAGGCCTGATCTCTCAACTTCTGACAGACCGTGATCGTGTTTGCAGCCACAGCCTCTCATTATGTGTTTGACAGCTCCGGCATCAGGCACTTAGGCTCCGGCAGGAAACACTCACACGGGGGTTTTAAAGCCTTTTTCTGCAGCGATGGCGGCCGTTTAGCGGGGTAATGTGGCTCTGCTCTTCAGTTGTCATTAAAACTCAAAAGATGTTTAGCACGTCCGCTTTTACTACTGTAAAAACAGTGGACCCCACTCGTGTAAATATACTTAAATGAATGGGCTCAGTTAAAGGTGCAGTGTGTACGATTTCAGTCATTTTTGTCACTTCTAAAAAAAATATTACAAAACAATAACACAGGGGCATTTTAATGAATTTATAATCACCGGAAAGTCGAGTTTTAGTAAAAAAAAAAAATGAGTCCACCATAGGTTCTCCTGCATGCTCAGAAGGGTGAGGGTGAGGTGATGGATACAACATGCAACTTCACCTCTAGGTGTCACCAGATCTTACACACTGCACCTTTAAGGGTAATGGGGGAAAAATCTATACATTTTAGTGATTTTAAATTCATGAAAATATCAGTATGTAATAGTTTTGCCATATTTCTAGAAGTGGCAAAAATGACTGAAATCTTTCACACTGCAACACTCAACACTCTGACAAGTACTTCCATGGGAGTAGGTTTGGCTCCACAGTTGTAAACACAGGATAGTCCAGTGTGGGTTGGTGTCTCAGCGGCTGCGGGACATGATGTTCCAGGAGTCACATGGGTTTGTTTGAAGACAGTCGAATGGTGTGGCTGCCGTCCTCCACATCTGTTGTGGGGTCTCCTCTCGCTCCTGAAATATTTATATTTTGCGTCTGTCGTTTGACGGGAACATCATCGATACACCCACTCGCTCAGTCCCGCTGAATTTATCTGAAGCTGCGTTCACTCCTGGATTCCACTGGATCTCTCTCTCTCTCTCTCTCTCCCTCTCTCTCTCTCTCTCTCTCACTCACTCACTCACTCACTCACTCACTCACTCACACACACACACACAGCCCCTCTGGACTATTTCAGGATGTAGTCGGGGCCCACGGTGGGAACATGAAAGCAGGAGTGAAGTGTGTGTGTGTATATATATGTCTAATACACAGGAGGGGGTCAGGGAGTTGAGCTGCCGGAGGAAGTGTGTTGGATGTGGACACAGAGCTCAGCATTGTTACGTTCAGACTCGACAATTATCAAGTGACATCATCTAACATCGGACCACAGTGCCAGTTTAATGATATGGGAATTTCCAAACATGAGGTCACAAGAGGAAGTGCGAGACATTTGATTCGCGCGCAACCTGGAGAAACTGTGATTTGCTTAAATTGACACTGTCGGGGACCATTTTTCAGTTTAAAGGTACAGTGTGAAGCCTTCAGTCTTTAGTAAGAGTCCAGCTGTGTTTAGTTTGTCTATACAAGGCTACTATAAAATCACAGTGGTGCAACATGGCCGCCTCCATAGAGACACATGGGATATTTGGCATTTTTGTTCAACGCTGTGATACCGCACCTTTCCTAAGAACACATACACACATTTAAAGGTACAGTATGCATGATCTAGTGACATCTGGAGGTGAGGCGAACAAATGGTGGCTTTCACCCATCATTAAAACTCGGTAAACATAGGATGGTGCCAACATGGCTGCCTCCATAGAGAGGACCTGCTCCCAGTCAACAGAGAGGGCTCATTCTGTGGTAATGAAAATAACAATTCATAGGTTATTACAACAAAACATCAGACTCCATTTCTGCCAATAAACATGGAAATTACGTTGAAGCCAAATGTTGCACTGCGGACCTTTAAATTCCAGATCACACAAAAGAAAGTGGAGACGAAAGGCAACAAAAAATAATTAAGCTGGAGAAGTGGGGAGAAACAAAACATTGGCAGGGTAAATGTTTTCAATGCGGTATAAAAGCGTGGATATGGCCCCGGACTCCTCCGGGCTCTTTTTGTTCTTTAATTACATTTCTGAGATAAATGCTCTGTGAAGCTTCAAGATCACAAGAACGCACAGTCTTCTGCTCGACGAGCCGAGGACTGGACGCAGGCACTGGCTCTTCTGTGTGCAGGGGGACAGACACTGGAGGAGAGGGACTCACAGATGGTGCCAGGAAGCCGAGGCTTCAATATTCAAATGACTCTTCACAGTCTGAGATGCTGCCGCTGCTGCTGCAACTGCTACTGCTGCTGCTGCTGCCATCGAGGACACGAGCTGCGATAACATCTTTACAAAACGCACAGTTAATGATTATTTCTCCCAAGTAGAGCAGGCACTGTATCAGGAGCTGAGATTGTGTGTGTGTGTGTGTGTGTGTGTGTGTGTGTGTGTGTGTGTGTGTGAGGCATTGTGTAGTAGCAGCAGCAGCAGTCACAGCCTCTTGGGTTACTGAGGAATGCATTTGAAGACAATCATAATGAGGCAGTGTATCAGGCTGCAGCCTGAGGGGGAATCTCTGAACTGTACCGAACTGGACCAGCCTGAAAGACATCTTCCTTGGATCAAACACTCACGTGTGTGTGTGTGTGTGTGTGTGTGTGTGTGTGTGTGTGTGTGTGTGTGTGTGTGTGTGTGTGGCTCGATGAGTCACTCTACCTCTGCCTCCTACAGACATCTGTTTGACATGCATATTGATAAATTGCATTGTTCTCCAACACCACACAAAATGCTTTCTTTTTACCTTCTGCACACTAAGGCTGGAAATGCTCATATAACCTACACACACACACACACACACACACACACACACACACACTCATAAACATACCCTCGTCAGTTCACTGTTTGGCTGCTGTGTTCATATCACACACACTCAGCCTCATAATCTGCTATTTTCTTGCGAGTCTGATCCTAAATTAAAATCTAGAACAAATCATCTCCTGTGAAATATTAATATTTGCAGAGCTGCAGCCGAGTGTGAGCTCAGGTATGATATCTAGGCTCAGAACCTGTGAAATGAGCTCACACACACACACACACACACACACAGAGAAAAACACAGAGCAGCTATAGTGCATAGATAAATCCTTGCCCGGGGTCGGCCTCAGATCAGAGTTCATACCTGGCTTTGTCGGAACATGACATGACATTAACAAACACATTCTCTGCTCCATCTCTCAGTTTAGTTTTCCCTCCTCCTCCCTGTTTTTGCACAAGAGCACATAATTATATACCTCGTGCTCCCGGATCGTTTTAAAACGACTCCAACTGGCACCGCACCTCCTTTTACAATGGCAGCGCTTCCAACGCTGCCAACGAGCCCGGCCTGCATTCAGCTGTCATCTCACCCTTTCCTTTTTTAACTAAAAGGCAGCAAAAATGCAGCGGTGGAGGGAAATTTAGGGCAGCGCGCGGATGATTGTGGCCCCGGGTTGTGTGCGCAGGAGCGGGGCGCTGGTTGCGTCTCATTGTGGTTAGTTAGCGATGTGGCGCAGGCTGAAAGTACAGCTGTTTATAGCTGCTGAGACGCAGAGCTGGCCTCGCTCCACTCCCCCCACAATCGCATAAAACCCACACAGATAGGTCTGAGGGGTATTTGTGTGCGCCCGTACACACACACACACACACACGCCACAAACTAGCCCTGTGATTATCCCCATTCAGACAAATGCACATGCTGTAATTACACAGAGTGACGTGCGGCTGCCCAACGTCCCCCGACTTCACACATATATAACATGGTGTCATGAATAAAACGGGTCCAGACGCTCGAGGCCATTATACTTTGTCCTGAATGTCCGCGGACAAACATAGCTGTTGGGGAACCACACCGATCCCAAAACTGCACGCAAGTCGGTGTGCTGCATGTCTAAGTTGTTGTGTGTTTGTATTTTTGTGTGTATAGGGGGCAGGGGGAGGGGAACGGGGAACGGGGGCCCCTGGGGTGGACGGTGGAGCCGCCTCGGGGGCCGGGGTGTGTGTTTATTTAAGTGTGTGTTTTCTGAGTCACGCTGGATTTAGGGGGCTAGCCTGCAGATAAGGAATGGGGTTTTGAGATGAAAGGGAAGTGGGGCGAGGATGGGGGGTGAGTGGGAGGGGGGGCGGGGGTACACTGGCACGGAATGTGTGGATCCGGGGGGTCGGGAGGGGGGGGGGAGCAAACCTGTTTTGATGTTTTTGAATGTTGGGTTGTTTATTTGACATTATGTAACTCCTCCACTTATGTAGTTTGAGCTCTTATTGTGTGTGTGTGTGTGTGTGTGTGTGTGTCTGTGAATTCTCACTGGGAGATGGTAATTTCTGTGAGAGGCAAAGGTTGCCCATAGCAACGGCCCTCATTGTAAAACTGATCCATGGAATACAGTGTGCGCGCACACACACACACATACACACACACTCGCACACACAAACTCACAGTCTCACATTGACACTTCTTTTCACTACTTTTCAACACACACACACACACACACACACTCTGCCCTCCACTTTATGCAGCTCATATCCTCAGTGTTTGTCGAGGCTCCAAACAACTTCAAGTCAATTTCGTTTTCAGGAGGTACATATAGCGTTTCAGCTGCGATGGGGTGGACTCACATGCTCGGGTTTCTAGATTCCATTATGCTTTTATTGGCTTTTACAGGCGTCAGGTTTCTTCTGTCTGGAGCCGGGGAGGGGCCTGTGTGTGTGTGTGTGTGTGTATACAATTAGCATCACATAGGCCTGTAAACACACTGCTCTGCAGGGCCTCCGGATGAGCTTAGGACGGGCGCGGAGATAAGTTTGTACTGGTCACTGCTGCTCTCCGGTACCTGCAGCGGAAAACCCCGCCCAGTGCTATTCAGCATTAAAGCTCAGTGCAGCTCCAACAGGCTGTAAGCGGCAGCACTGCACTGTAAATACACAAGTTCACCGCGAGTGCATATTTGATGAATAACAAGCTTCTTGTATGTAAAGTGGTTGCATCGTATCGACGATCCCGCAGAAAATAAGAGCGTGACTCAGCAGTTATGTGGCTCTGCGCTCGGCACAACGTCCGAGCAACATTGGGCTGTTAACATTTGTTGTTGTTGTTTTACTGCCCTGGTTCATGCTCGCTGCTCCAATTACTGTCCACCCACTGGCCCTTTTTATTAGGTACACCCACCAAACCCATCAGCAACCCAGTGTGGTGGTGTAGTGATCCAGGGGAGCATATACTAAACTCCAAATGTGCTTAGTTTGAACATCTAGGCTCCTGTAAAGCCCTGGACAATAAGGGGAATGTAGACAAACAAGTCAATACACTTATTTCTGCAAGTGACGATGAAGGGGATCATCGAAATCGTACACACTGCCCCTTTAAAACGGGCTGCAAATGAACTGCACTGTAGTCTGATCGTCATGGCTGCACAGTGTGGGTGGCGTGTCTGACACACTATTATCTGACCCTGTGCAATGGTTGAAAGCCCCTGAGTGTTGAAGTGTGTGTGTGTGTGTGTGTGTATGTATGTATGTGTGGAAGACACACATCTGCCAAAGATGGCAGGGATGAGGGACTGAGGTCAGGAGATGAATGAAGTGAGAAAGAAAGAGAGAGAGACAGATGGAGACAGACAGACAGACAGACAGAGAGAGAGAGAGAGAGAGAGAGGAAGGGAGATGAATGAAGTAAGAAAGAAAGGAAGAGAGAGACAGAGAGACAAAGAAAGAAAGGAAGAGAGAGAGACAGAGAGACAAAGACAAAGAGACCGGACGCTGGAGGTCGTCCACTTCAGAGATTCAACCCTCAATCGACCCACAACTAATCTGTCTTTACCTGACCCTGAGAGAGGTCACAGCTGAGCTCTCCGTCTGCCCCCCCTCCCCCCCCTCCCCTCACACACACATAGATTAGTAGGTGTTGAGTCTTCAGAGTGGATTTATTTATTTGATTTTCAAATATTTCTGCAGACAAAGGGATTTAACAGGATTGTAAGTTTGTTTACACAAAACATCAGATTCCTGACATTTCTGCATATCCAGACTGATAACGGCCTTCCCACACACACACACACACACACACACACACACACACACACACACACACACACAATACAAAGTAGTTTGTACCAGGCTTTAAATGTTTAATTCATTAAGTTGACCATTTTAACATGGGAGTCTATGGGGATCGCCTCGTCTGTTTCCACTTGCTTACAACAGTCAGATTTTCGAATAATATTTTTTGCCCCCTAGTGGCCGGCTGCAGTAAAAGTAATAGATCCTTCCTCCTCCGTGTTAATGAATAGGACATGGCTCGTCCTAACAAGGACAGTGTTTGAGGTTTCTGTCACATGTGTTGGGTGATTGACAGCTGAGTGAGTGTGTGTTACACTGAGCCTTGTTACTGCAGCTCCACGGCCGGGTCAGTGCTGCACAGACTCTGGCTCCAGATGTGCATATTTGTTTCAGGCTAACGAGAGAGAGGGAGAGGGAGAGGGAGAGGGAGGGAGGGAGGGAGGGAGAGAGAGAGAGAGTCTGTTCTTTATTTGGCTCATTAACTGATGGGTAAGAAGTGATTCACTCATCAAAGCAGATAGAATGATATTCATCTTTCACTTTAGAATCCACTCCTTTTTTGACAAATTTAAAGTCGTCTATAATGTGTTGGGTTTGTAGCAGTCATACTTATCATCATTGTACAGACTTTTTCTTTTTTTTGGTTAATATTATTAACCACTGGATCTTTCGTTTGAAATATAATTGAAGCCCAGCTGCTGTAGCTTCTCTCCACTTGGCATCGGTTACAATCGACAGAAGTAAAAAAACCCTCTGTCTTTAAAGGCTTTGATGTTCCTCTGCTAAGATTCCAGCCTTAGATCAACGCATTAACTCTGCTCCTGCACGTACACAGAGACACAGGGAACCAGGGACACGGGGACATGGGGAGACAGGGACAGATGTTGGTCTGTCCACCCCCCCCCCCCCCCCCACACACCCCCAGCTGTTGGTCTGTCCCCCCCCCCCCCCCCACACACACACACACATCTCTCATTGTGCGTGCATGTAATCTGCCAAAGTGGTCTGTGTTGTCACATGTGAATGACAAACGGCTCAGTCATTCATGATGAATAATACTAATCTACGTCATCTATCTGCACCCCCCCCCCCCCCCCCCCCCCCCCCCCCCCCCCCCCCCCCCTCTCCTCTGTGTCTCCAGGGACAGACGTGGTCGCCCTCCATTGATGACGAAGGGTCGACGAGAGACGAGTTCTACGATGACGAGGACCTCTACTCGGGCTCAGGCTCTGGATGTAAGTGTGTGTGTGTGTGTGTGTGTGTGTGTGTGTGTGTGAGAGGTTACTTACACATTCACGCCCTGCTTCTTTCAAAACCCGACAGCTGCTGGGTTTCAATCTGCTGACCCCGAGGACCCCCCCCCCCTCCCTCACACACCCTCCCTCCTTCCATTTATGGCCGCTCTCATTCACCAGACTTCACGCGCACGCTCACGTGCACGCTCCCCGCCCCAGTCCAGACACACCGCCTGTCTTGACAGACAGCCTCCGATGCAGATTTATATAAAACACCGTTAAACACTGATGCCCCCCCCCCCCCCCCCCCCCCAAAAAAAAAAAAACCCCCCCCCCCCCCCGCAAAACAAGAAGTAACCCGGGCCTGGTTCTCTCAGATCTCATTTGCTCTAATCAGATTAGCGTCCACACAGATTAGACCATCACACGCACACACCACCAGCAGCAGTCAGTCAGTCAGTCAGTGGGTCGGTGGGTCGGTGGGTGGGTGGGTCGGGGGCACCTGTCTGTGCTGGAGCTCGCTGGCTGTCGGCGTGCGCAGGAATTACCTACTTAACGTAAATCACGTTGGTGTAATTCAGGCAGATTTTCCGATCCGGCCGCCGGATCCGGAGCCGGAGCGCCGCTCTCCTTATTAAGCATGACTCATTGAGGGCTGCCCTCGGATCACGCACTGCGCTATAGTGGCGGGCGCGCTCCAAATAAATTACAATTCAGAGCGGCAGAGTGCAGCAGAGGCACCCCCCGTGGTTGAGACAGCCGCCCAGTAAATTGCTTTATCTCAAACTGTGATACCGAGCCGTCTGATTCCAGAGAAGAGGCTCATTCTCCGCAGATGGGGTTTGTGCGTTTCGCGCCGCCGCCGCCGCCGCCGCTCCTGAACGTGGCGTTTTGCGATGTGTGATGTGTTTAACCGTCGGCGCATTGTTCCCGGGCCATATTTCGATATCCTCTCCTGCACCTCTGTCAGCTTTCATGCCACTGTGTCTGTAAATTCAATTTGTTTCTCTTTCAAGTCGGGAGCTGCTCCGCTCCGACAAAATGAAAGGTGTTCTAATGCTATTATGAGGTTTAAGAAGAGAGTGACTCGCTCCCATTCAGTGTCATCTCTTCTTCTCCTTTCTCCTCTCTCCTATCCTCTTTCCTCTCCACTCCTCTCTCCTCCTCTCCTCCTCTCCTCTCCTCTCTCCTCTCCTCCTTCCTCACCTCCCCTCCTCTCTAATCCTCCTTTCTCTCCTCTCCTCCTCCTCTCTCCAGATCTACTCTACATGTTAGAGATCTACATGTTATAGATCTACATTTTTTAGATCTACATGTTACAGATCTACTCTACATGTTAGAGATCTACATGTTATAGATCTACATTTTTTAGATCTACATGTTACAGATCTACTCTACATGTTAGAGATCTACATGTTATAGATCTACATTTTTTAGATCTACATGTTACAGATCTACTCTACATGTTAGAGATCTACATGTTATAGATCTACATTTTTTAGATCTACATGTTACAGATCTACTCTACATGTTAGAGATCTACATGTTATAGATCTACATTTTTTAGATCTACATGTTACAGATCTACTCTACATGTTAGAGATCTACATGTTATAGATCTACATTTTTTAGATCTACATGTTACAGATCTACTCTACATGTTAGAGATCTACATGTTATAGATCTACATTTTTTAGATCTACATGTTACAGATCTACTCTACATGTTAGAGATCTACATGTTATAGATCTACATTTTTTAGATCTACATGTTACAGATCTACTCTACATGTTAGAGATCTACATGTTATAGATCTACATTTTTTAGATCTACATGTTACAGATCTACTCTACATGTTAGAGATCTACATGTTATAGATCTACATTTTTTAGATCTACATGTTACAGATCTACTCTACATGTTAGAGATCTACATGTTATAGATCTACATTTTTTAGATCTACATGTTACAGATCTACTCTACATGTTAGAGATCTACATGTTATAGATCTACATTTTTTAGATCTACATGTTACAGATCTACTCTACATGTTAGAGATCTACATGTTATAGATCTACATTTTTTAGATCTACATGTTACAGATCTACTCTACATGTTAGAGATCTACATGTTATAGATCTACATTTTTTAGATCTACATGTTACAGATCTACTCTACATGTTAGAGATCTACATGTTATAGATCTACATTTTTTAGATCTACATGTTACAGATCTACTCTACATGTTAGAGATCTACATGTTATAGATCTACATTTTTTAGATCTACATGTTACAGATCTACTCTACATGTTAGAGATCTACATGTTATAGATCTACATTTTTTAGATCTACATGTTACAGATCTACTCTACATGTTAGAGATCTACATGTTATAGATCTACATTTTTTAGATCTACATGTTACAGATCTACTCTACATGTTAGAGATCTACATGTTATAGATCTACATTTTTTAGATCTACATGTTACAGATCTACTCTACATGTTAGAGATCTACATGTTATAGATCTACATTTTTTAGATCTACATGTTACAGATCTACTCTACATGTTAGAGATCTACATGTTATAGATCTACATTTTTTAGATCTACATGTTACAGATCTACTCTACATGTTAGAGATCTACATGTTATAGATCTACATTTTTTAGATCTACATGTTACAGATCTACTCTACATGTTAGAGATCTACATGTTATAGATCTACATTTTTTAGATCTACATGTTACAGATCTACTCTACATGTTAGAGATCTACATGTTATAGATCTACATTTTTTAGATCTACATGTTACAGATCTACTCTACATGTTAGAGATCTACATGTTATAGATCTACATTTTTTAGATCTACATGTTACAGATCTACTCTACATGTTAGAGATCTACATGTTATAGATCTACATTTTTTAGATCTACATGTTACAGATCTACTCTACATGTTAGAGATCTACATGTTATAGATCTACATTTTTTAGATCTACATGTTACAGATCTACTCTACATGTTAGAGATCTACATGTTATAGATCTACATTTTTTAGATCTACATGTTACAGATCTACTCTACATGTTAGAGATCTACATGTTATAGATCTACATTTTTTAGATCTACATGTTACAGATCTACTCTACATGTTAGAGATCTACATGTTATAGATCTACATTTTTTAGATCTACATGTTACAGATCTACTCTACATGTTAGAGATCTACTCTACATGTTACAGATCTACTCTACATGTTAGAGATCTACATGTTATAGATCTACATTTTTTAGATCTACATGTTACAGATCTACTCTACATGTTATAGATCTACTCTACATGTTACAGATCTACTCTACATGTTACAGATCTACTCTACGTTACAGATCTACTCTACATGTTATAGATCGACTCTACATGTTATAGATCGACTCTATCTGTTATAGATCTAGATCGACTCTAAACAGTCTCAGCTGTTCTCAGTCTTTCATCACTCACTCACCCTCTCACAGGAAAGGATCCTCAGCTTCTGTTAATGTTGTTGACGTGTTTGTTGACATGTTGTTGACGTGTTTGTTGACATGTTGTTGACGTGTTTGTTGACGTGTGTGTTGACATGTTGACGTGTTTGTTGACGTGTTTGTTGACATGTTGTTGACGTGTTTGTTGACATGTTGACGTGTTTGTTGACATGTTGTTGACGTGTTTGTTGACGTGTGTGTTGACATGATGTTGACGTGTTTGTTGACATGTTTGTTGACATGTTGTTGACGTGTTTGTTGACATGTTGACGTGTTTGTTGACATGTTGATGTGTTTGTTGACATGTTGTTGACGTGTTTGTTGACATGTTTGTTGACATGTTGTTGACGTGTTTGTTGACATGTTGATGTGTTTGTTGACGTGTGTGTTGACATGTTGTTGACGTGTTTGTTGACGTGTGTGTTGACATGTTGTTGACGTGTTTGTTGACATGTTGTTGACGTGTTTGTTGACATGATGTGTTTGTTGACATGTTTGTTGACATGTTGTTGAGATGATTCTAAAGTGTCCAGGTGTTCTCCAGGTACATGGATGTTAAATGACTGTTGATGTCATGGAGCAGTGACACAGGTGTGTGTGATGTATTTAGGCGGTGGGTCAGTGATACGTGTGTGTGTGTGTGTGTGTGTGTGTGTGTGTGTGTGTGTGTGATGCAGGGCGTCAGTCTGCTGAGCAGGATGGAGATCTGTGTGTCTGAGGCGGAGAAGAGAAACGGTAAAAACGCGGTGAACATGCAGGAGATGTTCACCGTGTATCTGATCGAGACCAGGTGAGATGAAGCTGCAGAAGATCCATCGGTCCATGTTGTTCTATTGATCATATGTTGTTGTTGTTGTTGTTGTTGTGTAAATGAGCAGAATGAACTCACACACCTTGGTCCTTGACCTTCAGGCCGTTGGAAGCTGAGTCTGAAGGTGGTCACGTGGCTCCAGACTCAGTGTGGAGAAGGTACAGTGAGTTTGAGCTGCTGAGAAGTTACCTGCTGCTCACCTATCCGTACCTGGTGGTTCCTCCTCTGCCTGAGAAGAGGGTGAGCTTCATCCTCACACCCTTCATTCTGTGAGTCCATGAAGCTGTTCCAGCTGTGTGTGTGTGTGTGTGTGTGTGTGTGTGTGTGTGTGTGTGTGATCCCTCCTCTTTCAAACAGGCAGAGTTTGTGTTGCACAAACTGACGGCCGACAACATGGACCCAGACTTTGTGGAGCGTCGCAGAGTCGGGCTGGAGAACTTCCTTCTCCGTGTAGCTTCTCATCACCTTCTCTCCAACGACAAGATCCTCCACCACTTCCTCACCGAGGTCCCGCCCACTTTTTATTTCACATTATTATGTTTGGATGAGAGTGTGAGGACTAACTGTTCTTCTGGGTCAGTGTGTGAGGACTAACTGTTCTTCTGGGTCAGAGTATGAGGACTAACTGTTCTTCTGGGTCAGAGTGTGAGGACTAACTGTTCTTCTGGGTCAGAGTGTGAGGACTAACTGTTCTTCTGGGTCAGAGTGTGAGGACTAACTGTTCTTCTGGGTCAGAGTGTGAGGACTAACTGTTCTTCTGGGTCAGAGTGTGAGGACTAACTGTTCTTCTGGGTCAGAGTGTGAGGACTAACTGTTCTTCTGGGTCAGAGTGTGAGGACTAACTGTTCTTCTGGGTCAGAGTGTGAGGACTAACTGTTCTTCTGGGTCAGAGTGTGAGGACTAACTGTTCTTCTGGGTCAGAGTGTGAGGACTAACTGTTCTTCTGGGTCAGAGTGTGAGGACTAACTGTTCTTCTGGGTCAGAGTGTGAGGACTAACTGTTCTTCTGGGTCAGAGTGTGAGGACTAACTGTTCTTCTGGGTCAGAGTGTGAGGACTAACTGTTCTTCTGGGTCAGAGTGTGAGGACTAACTGTTCTTCTGGGTCAGAGTGTGAGGACTAACTGTTCCTCCATCACGTGTTCCACAGGAGAACGGGTGGAAGGAGCTGGTTTGTGAGACGGGCTTCCAGGCAAAGGTTGTGAACATTTTCCTCTTCTTCATCTGATGAGTGAGTTCACAAAGGTCAGTGTCTGACTCCTCCCACCTTGTTTCAGTCAGACTCCAGGCTGAGAGCGCTCAGCGCCACCTTCAGGGTGAGGAACACAGATAAGTAAGTGTTGACCGTGAACACATGAAGGGTAAAGAGGCGCCACTGAAGGAGAGCAATCAAAGTCTGGTGTGTGTTGCAGACGCCTGATGGAGATGAAACGCTACAGCGACGAGCTTCAGTCACACGCGTCTCAGCTGCTCAGATCCAGAGCCGTACGTCTCCTCAGCTCAATGAACTCCTTGTGGCTTCGCAGCAGAGTCGCTCAGGAAATGTCTTCATGCTTCATTTGCTCGTGTCATCTCATGACTCAGAGGTTTTCTAAGAACCGGACGGAGGAAGTTGCTGAGAGAAGAAGCTGCTTCTGCAGCTTCAGCACACGAAGAGTCGTTGATTCACCCAGGACACGTCTTCTCACTGCTTCTGCTCCTGTGCTAACCCTAAGCCCAACTCTGACTGAAGTCTGGTTTCTCTCCCGCAGAGAGTCGCCGATCGACTCTATGGTGTTTTCAAGGTCCATGGGAACTACGGCCGAGTCTTCAGGTTGGTCCTCGGGCCTGTGTTTGTGGTGATTGAGGGAACTGGAGGTTTGTCCTGAGTTCTTTGATGGTTCAACGCTCACGTATCTCTGTGCTCATGGAAAGATGTTTCAATGATCTGTAGATGAATCATCGGATGTTTCCACGACAGAGATCTGTTCGATCTCAATCTGGAAACACACGAGAACCTTTACAGCTTCACGTGAACTCAACACATTCTCACACATGGTCTGAAGATGCTGATGTCATCGCCCTTTATCTTTTCACTGCATGTGAACTCTCCACGCTGAAGCATGAAGGAGAAATGAAAACTCCTGCTGCTGATGTCCTCGATTAGAACAGTGAAGCTCTCACGGTTCATCCTGTCCATGATCACAGATAAACAACACGTGTGTCACATGCTGATCTGCGTCACATGTAGAGTCTCACTTTGATCTTCAGGTACTCGAACCGTTCGTTCACTCTTCGTCTCACTCTCAAGTCCGAGAGAAGAGTAAGAGAGTAGGAACATCTACCACACACCCATGCTAATGTGGCTCTACCTGTGTGTGTGTGTGTGTGTGTGTGTGTGTGTGTGTGTGTGTGTGTTGCAGTGAGTGGAGCGCCATAGAGAGAGAGATGGGCGATGGGCTGCAAAGTGCTGGTCATCACATGGACGCGTGAGATGAGTTTGATGTTATTTTTGTTTTCACACTTTTGAAGAGAAAGAATCTTATTTGACTGGAGATGTTTTTAATGATTCGTTCTTAGTGACCTCCAGTCATCAGGGTCAAACTACACCTGACCCGGACTCCAGGTCAGAGGTCAGAGGTCAGGGTCAAACTACACCTGACTCGGACTCCAGGTCAGAGGTCAGAGGTCAGAGGTCAGGGTCAAACTACACCGACTCCAGGTCAGAGGTCAGAGGTCAGGGTCAAACTACACCTGACTCGGACTCCAGGTCAGAGGTCAGAGGTCAGGGTCAAACTACACCTGACTCGGACTCCAGGTCAGAGGTCAGAGGTCAGGGTCAAACTACACCTGACTCGGACTCCAGGTCAGAGGTCAGAGGTCAGGGTCAAACTACACCTGACTCGGACTCCAGGTCAGAGGTCAGAGGTCAGGGTCAAACTACACCTGACTCGGACTCCAGGTCAGAGGTCAGAGGTCAGGGTCAAACTACACCTGACTCGGACTCCAGGTCAGAGGTCAGAGGTCAGGGTCAAACTACACCTGACTCGGACTCCAGGTCAGAGGTCAGAGGTCAGGGTCAAACTACACCTGACTCGGACTCCAGGTCAGAGGTCAGAGGTCAGGGTCAAACTACACCTGACTCGGACTCCAGGTCAGAGGTCAGAGGTCAGGGTCAAACTACACCTGACTCGGACTCCAGGTCAGAGGTCAGAGGTCAGGGTCAAACTACACCTGACTCGGACTCCAGGTCAGAGGTCAGAGGTCAGGGTCAAACTACACCTGACTCGGACTCCAGGTCAGAGGTCAGAGGTCAGGGTCAAACTACACCTGACTCGGACTCCAGGTCAGAGGTCAGAGGTCAGGGTCAAACTACACCTGACTCGGACTCCAGGTCAGAGGTCAGAGGTCAGGGTCAAACTACACCTGACTCGGACTCCAGGTCAGAGGTCAGAGGTCAGGGTCAAACTACACCTGACTCGGACTCCAGGTCAGAGGTCAGAGGTCAGGGTCAAACTACACCTGACTCGGACTCCAGGTCAGAGGTCAGAGGTCAGGGTCAAACTACACCTGACTCGGACTCCAGGTCAGAGGTCAGAGGTCAGGGTCAAACTACACCTGACTCGGACTCCAGGTCAGAGGTCAGAGGTCAGGGTCAAACTACACCTGACTCGGACTCCAGGTCAGAGGTCAGAGGTCAGGGTCAAACTACACCTGACTCGGACTCCAGGTCAGAGGTCAGAGGTCAGGGTCAAACTACACCTGACTCGGACTCCAGGTCAGAGGTCAGAGGTCAGGGTCAAACTACACCTGACTCGGACTCCAGGTCAGAGGTCAGAGGTCAGGGTCAAACTACACCTGACTCGGACTCCAGGTCAGTTCTACGCTGAAGCTCTGAGGTCAGATCTGTTTTCTGAAACGTGAAAGTGTCAAAAGTTTGATTTGAAGCAGTGGAACATGTTCTCATCACCCCCTGCAGGGTTGAGGTTGGGGTTGAGGTTGGGGTTAGGGTTGAGGTTAGGGTTGAGGTTGAGGTTGGGGTTAGGGTTAGGGTTGGGGTTAGGGTTGAGGTTAGGGTTGAGGTTGGGGTTAGGGTTGAGGTTGGGGTTGGGGTTGGGGGGGGGGTTGGGGGTGAGGTTTTGGGGTTAGGGTTGGGGTTGGGGTTGAGGTTGGGGTTGGGGTTGGGGTTGGGGTTAGGGTTGAGGTTGAGGTTGGGGTTAGGGTTGGGGTTGGAGTTGAGGTTGAGGTTGGGGTTGAGGTTGGGGTTGGGGTTGGGGTTGGGGTTGGGGTTTGAAGCAGTGGAACATGTTCTCATCCCCTCCTGCAGGGCCGTGTGCAGGAAACATGAGCTGACCCAGTTTGAGCTGGAGATGTCCACTCAGGATCTGATCTCCAAGAAACAGCAGCGTGAGGAGCTGGCTACAGGGGTGAGACACACACACACACACACACACACACCAACAGTGCCCTCTAGTGGCTCATTCAGGTGATGATGGGCATGAGTGTCCATAGTTTCTCCTCTGTCTCCACCTGAACCTCTGCTCCTCCTCAGGTGGTACGAACCTTCTCCTTCAAAGGAATGAGCAACAAGCTGTTTGGACAGGAAGCTCCTGAGCAGAGGGAGGTTCGACTCAAGCTGCTGGAGGAGATGATCTCAGACGGAGAGGAGACGCTCAAGGACAAGACGCTGGAGTGTCAGTGAGTGTCAGCAGAAGGTGTGAGGAGATCCCTCCAGCTTTGATCATTCATGTGTGTGTGTGTGTGTGTGTGTGTGTGTGTGTGTGTTTCAGAGAGCATGTTGAAAGGGCCTGGGTGGACATTCAGCGCTTTGAGGAGCAGAAGGACAGAGATCTGAGGGAAGCTCTCATGAACTATGCTGTCATGCAGATTAACATGTGTAAGAAGGTATTTAACACCTGATCAACACACACACACACACACACACACACACACACACACACACTGAGAACCGTCCCAGGTTGGTGTTGACCGTCTCCGTGGTTCTGTCTCTTCAGGGGATCCAGGTTTGGAACAACGCTAAAGAATGTTTCTTCAAGATGTGAAGAGTGAATCATCTTCACTGAGGCTCGTGAACAGAATCTGTCTGTAAATATAAATATTAATCAATATTAATAAATATTAATAAACCCAATCAACTCTGTGGCCGTCATGTGGGATTTCATCACTGCAGCTGTTTTCAGTTGATCAATCACCTGAAGATGAAGATCAGTCACCTGAAGATGATCAATCACCTGAAGATGATCAATCACCTGAAGATGAAGATCAGTCACCTGAAGATGATCAATCACCTGAAGATGAGGATCGGTCACCTGAAGATGATCAATCACCTGAAGATGAGGAGCGGTCACCTGAAGATGATCAATCACCTGAAGATGAGGATCAATCACCTGAAGATGATCAATCACCTGAAGATGAGGATCGGTCACCTGAAGATGATCAATCACCTGAAGATGAGGATCGGTCACCTGAAGATGATCAATCACCTGAAGATGATCAATCACCTGAAGATGAGGATCGGTCACCTGAAGATGAGGATCGGTCACCTGAAGATGATCAATCACCTGAAGATGAGGATCGGTCACCTGAAGATGATCAATCACCTGAAGATGATCAATCACCTGACGATGAGGATCAATCACCTGTCAGAATGAACGTGTGATGGTTGAATAGTTTCCTACAGAATGTTTACACCTGCTCCACTTTAATAATATAAAGAAAATCAATCATGGCTCTTCGTCTTTATCCCCAACGACTTCTTCTTTCTGTCTGCTCTCGTGGGAAATATCGCGAGACTCGCGCGAATCTCCCTGAGATATGGATGTTCACTTCTGACCGTTTGTATCCAGTTTACTTCTGTCCCACAATGCACCGCGGGCGCATGTCAACTTCCTTCTTCCGGGTTCGCCTTGTTGCTCCTCTCATGTGTGACACCTCCACGTCAGTGGGACCAGAACCGAACAGACCATAATAATCATGACTGAAGACCAGGACGAGCTGTACGAGTCCTTCGAGGCTCTTCACGCCGGAGCCCTGAGCGCAGCGGGGCTTCCCCACGTCCTGTGGAGGGCGCTGCACCTCAAGATCACCTGCGAGGTGTGTGTGTGTGTGTGTGTGTGTGTACACGTGCTCATAGAGAAACTGTCTCCTCAGCTGTAGAACCAGTTGTGTACATGTATGTCACATGTATGTGTCATGTATGACGAACTGCAGAGTGAACCGAACTCCATGTTAAACTGGTTGAACCTGCTTCATTAGTGACTCACACCAGAGTCACGTGACAAACAATCCTTAAATAACTGATTTTTCCAACGGAGTCTGGTTTTGTTTGAGGCTCATTGTGTTTTAAAATGACCAGATTTACGATGCTGGAGAAGTTTTTGGGATTATGCAAATGAGCCAAGAGGAGGCGGAGGAGGAGGAGGAGGAGGAGGAGGAGGAGGGTGCAGGCAGCCAGGAGAGGAGGAAGAACAATCCTGCAGCAGAGATGAGGTCTAAAGTGATTGTGACCAGGGACAGTGGGCTGAAGGTCTCGGATCCAACCAGGTGAGGGCGCCAGAGGACCGCATCTATACAGTCAACAGCACAGTGTCAGGCATCTTTCGTTCATATTTCATGTGATGGGTTGTTGTTTTCTGGATGACGCTCAGCAGATGAAGCCATGAACTCGACAGGATGGTTCCTGTTGAGGGGCGGAGTCGACATGAGGCTGTGACATCATCACTCTGTGTCTGTGCAGTGTTTTCCTGGTGGATCACGCCTGGACCTACCGCATGGATCATGCCCGAGAGCAGCTGCAGCAGATCCCAGGCCTGTTGTCCAGGATGGCTGCTCTCATGGGGGTGGACTTCCAGGGCCAGGCCCCTGATCCAGACGCAGTGGAGCAGGTGATGGAGAAGATGTGGAAGTTCAACCAGACCTATCAACTCTCTCAGGGGGTGAGTCTTCAAACACAGTCAGGGTTCAGCTGCAACACGCCACTCAACCACTGCGTGTTACATGTGGACATGTGAGCCGTGTGCAGGTATGTCCTCTGTCTCACCCCTCCCCCCCCCCCCCCCCCCCCCCCCCCCCCCCCCCCCGTATGTCCGTGTGCAGTCCGCGGAGGAGAAGGTTCCAGTCTATGGAGAAGATGTGGAAGTTCAACCAGACCTATCAACTCTCTCAGGGGGTGAGTCTTCAAACACAGTCAGGGTTCAGCTGCAACACGCCACTCAACCACTGCGTGTTACATGTGGACATGTGAGCCGTGTGCAGGTATGTCCTCTGTCTCACCCCTCGCCCTCTCCCCCCCCCCCCCCCCTGTATGTCCGTGTGCAGTCCGCGGAGGAGAAGGTTCCAGTCTGGTACATCATGGATGAGTTTGGGTCCCAGGTTCAACACTCTGATCAGCCGAGCTGTGGCATGGCTCCCTTCTTCTACATGAACCGTCAACTGGCCTACACTCTTCTCTGGCCTCTGCAGGATCTGCAGGAAGGAGGTGAGCGAGCGCGCGCGCACACACACACACACACACACACACACACACACACACACACAGAATGGTATAGTAACCTTGTAGTATGTTCACAGATGAAGTAACCAGAGATTATACATATGGAGAGACAAACCCCATGGTGAGGCAGTGCCGTCTGTTACCATGGATACCCTCCGATCTAGAAGGTGTCAGCAGCTCCACCACTGAACCTCCAGACTCCTACTTTGAGGTGAGAACATCGGTCTGATTCTCAAGCTTTAGAACTGTGTCTGTAGAAAGAGAAGGTCACTCTTGGTTGTCCTTTGTTCTGCAGATCATCTCACAGGAGAACAAGGAGCAGCTTCCTGTGGAGATCCAACCAAACCCTGTGAGCAAGGACAAAATCCTGAAGTGAGTCCAACCTGTTTCCTGTTGGACATGTGTCCAACATGCTGCTCCGAATCCTCCGCCTCCCTCTCAGCTCCCCACTCTTCTTCTTTTTGACCTGATCTCTATCATTGTCCTTTGTTTTGCAGAGTTTACTGTGAAATGTCTCAAGTCCGAAACCACCTGACGCACCCTCAGTTCCAGCTGACGGAGGACGAGCAGGAGGCCGATATCATTTGGGGCTATAACCACATCAAAGACTTCAGGTCAGCGCCCAAACATCACACATCAGGTCTTTAACGTACAAACCCAGGAAGTGGATGGACGGTGAACCCGTGTGGCCTCATGTCACATGACTTTGCTCCATGAGACCTGAACCACTGACACGCTCTCCACAGGAACCACATCTGAACTGAGACTTGAATCCAGAACCTTCTGTGTGACAGGACACTGAGTGAGGAGCGACCACACGTGATGCTCAACCAGTTTCCCTGCGAGAGCGCGGTCACGGTGAAGGACTGTTTGTCAGCCGTCAGCCGCAGAGTGAAAAGTGGAGCCGGGCCCGACTGGATACCAGAGACCTTTAACCTCCAGACAGAACTTCCAAATTTCATCAAGCGATATCGACAACGAGAACAAAGGTGGGACCTTCTGGTACCGGTCGGATTCGTCCGCCGGGTTCGGACACGTAGACTAGAGCAGAATGTTTGGATGGACGGGTCCGTTCCCATGGCCCATGTTCTGAAGTGGAACCTGTTTGAGTGGTTTCATGAAGAAAATGGTTCTCTTCATCTTCCAGAGGAGAAGACAACCACTGGATCTGTAAACCCTGGAACTTGGCCCGTGGACTGGACACACACATCACCAACAACCTGGACTACATCATCAGACAGAGAGAGAGCACACCCAAGGTACACACACACACACACACACACACACACACACACAGACACGCAGACCCCACACACACACACACCAACAACCTGGACTACATCATCAGACAGAGAGAGAGCACACCCAAGGTACACACACACACACACACCAACAACCTGGACTACATCATCAGACAGAGAGAGAGCACACCCAAGGTACACACACACACACACACACACACACACACACACACACACATCACCAACAACCTGGACTACATCATCGGACAAAGAGAGAGCACACCCAAGGTACACACACACACACACACACACACACACACACACACACACACACACACAGCATCTATTGAATGACTGGGATGTAAAAGCTGCCTCAGTAGGACGGGACTGACCCAACCAATCAGAGAGCAGTATGTTGACTCCTCCCCTCGTGTGCAGGTGGTGTGTAAGTACATCGAGGACCCCGTCCTCTTCCTCAGACAGGAAGTGGGTCTGGTGAAGTTTGACATTCGCTACATGTTGATGCTTCGCTCGGTGCAGCCTCTGCGTCTTTACGCCTACGACGTCTTCTGGTTACGTTTCGCCAACAGGTGGGAGGAGCTTCCTGCCTCATTGGCTTTGATGATGAGACATTGACAGTTAATACTCAGTCCCTGAAGTCAATGAGTTGCCCCTGTGATGTATCCCTCAAAGGTTGACCTGTTTTTTCCTCCAGACCTTTTTCCTTGAGTGATTTTGACGATTATCAGAAACACTTCACCGTGATGAACTACAACCACGACGTGGAGCTGAAGCAGGTTTGTTGTCGTTTGTTGACGTTCGATCCGGTGACGTTGCCTCGAACCCTCAGCGCCTGTGATCCTGTGTTTGAAGGTTCACTACGACCAGTTCATCCCAGAGTTTGAGAAGCAGTATCCGCGGTATCCGTGGAAGGAAGTACAGGTACTTCATCCCTCCTCACTCCCTGTGGACTGGACCTCAGATCACAGTCCACTCGTTGATGTGCTGCGGTGAAGATCAATCACCTGGACTGATGGACGAGGGAGGTTTGAAGCTCGGCGCCCTAACGCCCGGTTTACTCCTCCCTCCTACAGGCCCAGGTCTTCCAAGCCTTTAAGGAGCTGTTCCAGGCGGCTTCCTGTCGACCGGCTCCGTACGGGATCGGTCACTATCCATCCTCTCGCGCCATCTACGCCGTGGACCTGATGCTGAGGTGGAGCTCAGACAACGGTGAGCTCTTCTGTTTGGTGTTGGAGACTAGATCACTCCTGAGGAGGCTCCAGGAGACCAAACACACTGTCACACCAGGACTTGACGTGTGTGTGTGTGGGTGTGGGTGTGGCTGGGGGGCCGGGTC
>JAFBJT010111067.1:37420-72129 GCA_016785325.1 Chascanopsetta lugubris
ATTCCTCTTGTGTGTGTGTGTGTGTGTGTGTGTGTGTGTGTGTGTGTGTGTGTGTGTGTGTGTGTCTGTGTGTCTGTGTGTGTGTGTTTGTGTGTTTGGACACAATCTTACACACACACAATACATTTAGCCACTGAGCCCTGTCCTGAGACAAAGCAGGAGGCTGTTGGAAATAGGGTGAAGACCTGGATGTATAACACACAAAGGAAAGGAAACAGGAAATTGAAATTTTCATTTTTAAGTCCAAACAGTGTTTCCCTGCCGCCTCAGCAGAATAATTGGAGACACAGCTCTTTAAATTATATGTAAACATCTTTTAAAAACAAGATCCGTAAATAACATTTTCTTCAGATTCGAGCTATTTTTTCCCCATCTAATGTGGAACAGATAGGATGATACACTGCCGCCCTTGCTCTGACTACTTCATTATTTTTATTTTTTTTCAAATATGTCATAAACCAATTAAAACCCTCGCATTACGCACCTTTACTGTGAGAAAATTGAGTAATTCCAACCAGGGGAAAAATTATTATACTGAATTGTACAGCAATTATCATAACATTACACTAATTCCCATAGAAGTATTTAAATTATATGCTTGGTTGATTGCATGATGAATTAAAGAGCCATTTTTTTCTTCTCTCCCCTCACTAAGAAGCTCATACAGCAGTGATCAGGATGGGGGGGGGGGGGGGGGGGCCGTCGCCCCCCGGGGGGGGGGGGGGGGGCTCTGAGGCACCTTCAAGACCAGGCAGGCCGGAACCAGTCTCACCTAATATAGCAGTCACATTATTATTATCATCACCTCCAGGGACTGAGTCCAACCTGTAGCCTCCGCCTGATCTACAAGTGCTTAAGGAACACATCATTATATTAAAAGCCATAATAACGCGACATGGTGTAACTATTCAATGTTGTACGACTCAATTTTCACCTGGAGTTGTTTTAATTAAAGTGACGCTTCCAGCTAGTGGTTTTTCCTTTTGAATCGCATGTGGTTGAAACTACTGACACGGACACACATACATGTACAACAGAGCTGCTGGTCGGTTTGAGCTATCGGGAAACAAACACCAGTCTCCATTGACTGCGATGGGTTCTAGTCACAAGTCTTTGATGTATACAACAAAACACAAGCACATTAAAGGTTCGAGTGTAAGATACAGTGACATCTATTCTGCTAAAGTGCAAAGAAGAGCCAATGGTGGTTTTCTGGCGTCATAAAAGGGGTTTTGTCTTGTCCATGTAGAGCCACATGGTGATGCAACAAAGTGGTGTCCATAAAAGAGGACCTGGAGTAAATAAAATTTAAAAAAAGGGCTGAGATGATGGAGAGCACTGGAACATTAAGGTGTTTATCATTTGGGTCACATTCCATTAGATTTTTTAAATATGCTGCAGGCCAGTTAAAGGTGGTTCACAAGCCGCAGTTGGAACACAGGCTGTGGTTTGGACACCCCCATCATACATGTTATACTTGAAAAAAGTGTTTCATTCAAACCAGTCCATTTCAGAACAATGGATCAATGTAACAATAACCTTACTATAAATCCATTGTGTTTCCGTGCCCTCTCAGACTCTGTCTGACCTCCTTCAGGATCTTTGTACTGCGGATATCTCCATGCTCTGTAGCAGCCACGTACAGAGGACATCATCGTGACTCATGGAGACTCATTAAAACACACCTGTTCACACCTCCAGTGCTTTTGACCAGCAATTAACATTTCCACAATTGGTGTTTCTATCCTAAGGTTGTTATAATTTTATTCTGTAAAACACCATTGAGGAAATTGAATGGTGATATCGAGATTTTAAGGCATAATGATTCTTTTTTTCTTATTTCTAATGAACGCGCACTCTCCTCCTCCACGCCTATCATCATTACAGGTGTCACTCAAACTTGAACATGCATACAGATATAGCATCATGCAAACAATCTCATATCGTTAAGTACACAATGTGCACCTCGGAGATCAAATTGAAAGCTGATCACGGTTGGAAATATGTAAAACAGACGAAAGGTAGAATGTGTACTGTGGAGGAATTATGCACAGAGGACACTGAGCCCTAAATGACAGCGACAGAGGAAAATGAGATGACATGAGGTACTTCTCACTTCAGGATTATAACTTCAAAATTCACACCTTTGCGAGTGCAAACCCAAAAAGGAATGACTGCAGAAGTCGTTCTGCATTCCAGCTCATATTCAAAAAACGCTCGGAGTAATCAGGAGCATATGATTACATGACCCTAGATGGGAGTGGTTACACAGAATATGTGGGCGCACAGCTGGAGAGCCCATTTCTCATGTTAAAACAATGAATCTCATGTATATTGCACCACAATTTTACAGTAACGCTACCTTTGTTTTCCCACTCGTAACGAGGTCATCACCTGGCAGAGGCTTCAATACATACAAATGAGGGAGGTGGAGTTATTATTAGATTACTAAGGTGAATGTTATTAGCAAGAACTATAGCTTTGCTTTTTGAAAACATAATTGTGCGGCAGCATTAAGCTGGAGGCTCGCATTATCAAAGTTGTATCAGGCAATTGACGAGGCTTTTATAATTAGGCACGCTGCTCTTTGAGAGACGGAGACGAAATCTGGGCTACACAATGCACAGCAGGCTATATATTCACTTACAACCCCTACAGGCGGCGCAGAGCAGGCTCGCTGCCTTTGATCTTTCCACCCAATTGTTTATGGAGGTTGTAGAGGTCCCAAAACCCTTTTGTATCAGGCAGAGCTTCTGCTGATGAGCCGAGATGCTGCTGAGTGAAAGTAATGGCAAAATAACCAAGAAGCTTGGCTCCTTGGGCAATAGTTTAACTGGTGTGAATTTACAGAATAATAATCAGCACTGTATGTTTGGAAGGAAAGAGATTTGTGGGTCTAAAACAGACAAATTGATATTCTTATGCTGTTTATTTTAGCAGTCTCCTCACTATCTGTAGTACCCATTGACTATCTTGCCTTCAGAGAGTCCTCCTCAAACAATTGGTGTGCTGTAAACGACAGTCTGACATGCAGGTGGGAAAACGTTGCATTCATCCAACCAGGCTTATCACCAAATAGGATTTTAGAATCATTGTTACCGTTTAGTTGGAATCTAAATCAAATTCATAGTGTAACCAAATAACTCCAAATTTGACAATGCACTTCCCATGACCACTTACAATAAAGTACATAAGCTGAATGTTTTTTACTGAATCTTCCCTCTGCACATATCAGATGTTAAAGCAGGATGTAGATTACTATGACTATATAGTACAAAGGTCAACATAAATATCTCAATGTACGTCACATTGTGTTATTATCATTGAATATTTCATTATCATTGAATATTCCATTCCTGACAATTGGAATTGAATGCACAAGTGCATGTATCTCACACACTGCACGTGTAATAAAACCAGATTCACTGTGAGTGCACATGTATCTAAACAGGTTGTGTTCATCCATTGACATATTGATTTATAAACCCCATGTTCGCTCACGTTCACAGGCAGCCAATACAGGTAATGTGCACTAAAACACAGCAAAACATGCACAATTAAACACTGAATTTCATAATGGAGCGTGCACTGACAACTAAAAAGTAATTATGCTCAATTACGTATTGAATAAAAAATAAATGTATCTCGCTCCTTATCATTTTCTCTGTATCATCAATACTGCCAATTCTGAAGTGCCTCCATTCCATGTTTACACATACATTTTCTCTGAGACACATGGCATCACAAAGCTATAGGCCCCGTCTGTGCACGGTGGCCATTGTGAGCCCATCAGGCCAGGGCTTTTTGTGCCATTGTGTTTGGTGACAGGCTGAATGAGAGGGAGTGTTTCTCAGTACCAGGATGTGTGGGAGACACCTGCTGGGCCGGGCTGCAGCGGCCTGCTCTGCTCCGCCATTAAAACGTGTAGCACTGGGGGCTCTTTTGTTCGCCAGGAGCTGTTGGTGGCGACATGTTTGAAGTGTCACAAGTGTCAGTCTTTATTAGATCCAGAGTGATATTAGGGGATGGAGGAGTATGCTTCGTCAAGGAAAGGGGGGGAAGATGGATTGAGCGAGATGGACAGAGCATCCTTCTTTTTTTCACAGAGAATTGAAAACCCCTGCCAAAATGCAGACGTGGCGAGGCTACCTGAGACCGTACGGTCCCTCCCTGTTCCGATTCCGATTCTCCTGACTGACACGCCGCCTAAAGTCCAACTCTGTGACAGTCTTTCCAATTTTCCACCATCAATTCAAGAGAGACGTGATTACACTTCCTGGTGGCAACATCCAATGGCTCAGATGACATGTGAGGTGAAGTCATCAGGTGCTAAGTGGAATTAGCAAACACTATTTTCACATTGAGTGCGACCAGTGGGCCAAAGGGTGCATCATAGTGTATGTTGTGTCCGGCTATATGCACAGTTCATCATATAAAGGTAACGAAGCATCTCCTTGTTGTTGTTTTCACTATCGTAGCGCGTCCATGTCTGTATGCATCTCCAAAGTAACTCCAGTATACAGTGGAGATCATTTAGGGGGTCTGCTGCAGAACAAATAGGAAGGTTACTCGAAGCACACATCAATTGACGTCTGCTCAAATGTTCATCGACAAAAGGAGAAACACTGAGGAAAAAAACGAAGAGAGAAAGAGAGAGAGAGAGAGAGGGAGAGGGAGAGAGGGGTCCTGGGCGGGGGAGAAAAATCCATAATTGCTCTCATCGCCATATGATTTTCTGCAGGCAATTTTCAGGGCGCTCACACTGACCTTTGCCTACTTAATTCCTGTGCAGTAAAGAAACAGAGAGATGATCACTGAGGCACATAATTACACCCTCATCGATACATGGATCTATGGGATGGCCAATGAATGCAACCCAGGGATGAAAGTACAATATGCATTACCCTCTCACTCTCTCACACACACACACACATATGCGCACTCTGACCCGTACATACACACACACACACACACACCTCCACACACACACACACACACACACACACACACACACACTTGCAAGACAACACATGCCCACATACACATCATCATCATCATCATCATCATCATCATCATGGGAGTGGCATATATTTCTATCTGGATGTTAAGTCAATGTGAAATGCATGGTGGGTAATGATGATGTGAAGGTTTGAGGCTGTGAGCTGGATAGAGGAGCCCCATATGGCTCTCTCCGTCCGTGTCATTACCTTGTTACGCCTCTGACTTCCATTCAGAGAGAGAGAGAGCAAGAGAGAGAGAGAGGTGAAGAGAGAGAGAGAGAGAGAGAGAGAGAGAGAGAGAGAGAGAGAGAGAGAGAGAGAGAGAGAGAGAGAGAGAGAGAGAGAGAGAGAGAGAGAGAGGATCACCCAAGACCACGCTACATCTGAAATTGTCTGGGGTCAACAGTGCCATAATTACTTTAAAATGTCAGCCTGCAATAAAATACAACAGTTCATCTGGCAGAAAGCAAATTAGCTTTGACCATGCCGTAATTACCCTTTCCTGCAGAACCATTAGAAGAGATCAAATCTTCACATTCTCTGTTTGAGGAAAGGCCATCAGAGTACACTCCACCTGACAAGGATGCACATTTGCCATTTTGCAGGGGTAATTAATTGTCCTTATAATAGAAATTTTATATTGGACTTCCAAATGGAAAAAGTGTAATAACCTGCCAGTTGTATCTTAACCATTCGCTGACACCCCCTTGGCTCTTGCTCTCTTGGCATTCCCCCCATCTGGGATTTGATTTTAGCAGCTGACTGATTCCTATGTTCGAATCCTGCGAGAGAGGATTTGATGATGATGAGATACATTATGTGAAGACACCGACCTCCAGCAAGTACATTTCTGAAGGCTGAGGCCAAAGGTCAGAATCAAAGTGATCTGAAAGCGTTTTGAATATCATGCCAGATAGCAGAGAACTTACAGTATGTCCACAACACCATATATGCAAGTTGATGGAAAAGCATACACACATACGTTTATACTACAGTGCTTAAAAGGGCAATGTAATGAGATCTCAGGGGAAAAGATGTATCACTTTGTGGATTTAAAGTTTTAGAATCAATACAGCTTGTTTTATGAGCCCAAAACCCATACAATTCTCAAGTGCGGGAAATGAAGGAAAAACACATTGAAATCAAATGTTGAAAACCGGATTCACTTCATTCTAAATAGAACCACTGGGATCTCAACACTCTGATTACGTGTTCGTTGGTCAACTCAATAGCTGCTTCCCACGGAGGTCGACACATTCCTACGCTCCTCTCATGAAACCAAAGTGTTGCTGTTTAGCTCCAGTGACTGACACTGACCTACTTATGACCCAGATGTAGCTTCTCCCCCGGTGGGGATATGATCTCGTAACGTTTCACGACGAAAATAAACAAAAATAACGTCACCTAAAACCTTACGCGCTAGACCTTTAACATACCTCCGTGCCTGAATTACCATATCACGCTGCCATATACGGTACGGTCCCGGCAGTTGGTTGAGGTATGGGCTTCTCACTTGTTGTCTCACATGCTGAGTAATTATGAAACACAGCAGCCCACGTGCACTCGCCTAGAACCACTTTTGTTCGCCGCAGTGTAATCGAACAGACGCTGCGTTTACTGACATGCTGGAGAATCACACTCCAAAACAGACACAATGAAGAGATTATGATGTGACCTGTTTTACCACAGCATGGGAGCTATACAGCGCTGAACTGAGGTGTTACAGCCATCAACTCCATTGTGATCGATTCCACTAAGCCCCCCAGGAACGTGCAGGTATCGCATTTTGCGGATGATTATTATCATTTTAAATTTTGTTTCACACATACGCACGTGCACATCTTTAGAGATTAGCGTCACAGAAAGAGAGAGAGAGGGAGAGAGATCCTTCCTATATGCAGCCGCACTAACTAAACTAGGGATTAGGTGCGGAAGCGCTGGGTGTGGACGGAAGCCCAGAGCAGTCAATGGGGACTGTATCTCAGGTACATATACACTATGCTGCTGCTGCTGCTGCTGCTGCTGCTGCTGCTGCTGCCACCATTACCCTGCTACTACTGCTGAATCTGAATTTCAGCTCAAGAGCATTGTAACCTTATCAAATTAGTTTTGGGCCCAGTCTGTCAGCCAGTGCTGCTGGGTTGGCAGCCACCACCATGATTAGTCATATTGAATTATACATTCAGAGCATGTGCGACACCTTCTGCATCAACACAATATGCGCGCACACACACATACACACACGCGCGCACACGCACACACACACACACAAAGCCACAGCCGTACTGTTTTCAGAATCACACACACACACACACACACACACACACACACACACACACACACAGGGATGAAAACACACTCATATGGATGCACACGCATGCATACACACCAGTGCAAACACACACCACACACACACACACACACACACACACACACACACACACACACACACACACACGTACACAAAAACCACACACTTTAGGTTTCTGTTTTGGAACAGGGTGATGCGGATGTGCGTAAACAGGATTAGGAGAGATGGTTCCACTGTCACACAGACCTCCAGATTGTAATTCTCATGCCTCTCTGACAGCTTGGCACGGCACTAAGTCACCTAACGTTTGCCTTGACATGAAATCCAGACCTGGGCACAGATGAGGTTATCAGTGGGGGGAGATGAGTGGGAGGAAACGCGTCTCGTCCAATTCAGGGAGCTGTTTGGTGCTTACGCCGGGTCCTGTGGATTCAGGTGGGGGGGGGGCAGGAGAATGGCGCAGGGTACGTAAAAATACCCACTGCCTTTGGCACAGTCGCCATGATGGCCGAGATTGGGATCGCGCCTTCCTCGCACACGTGTGCGACCTATCTAGGAGTAGCAGAGAGATTACAATCCTCTTCATTAAATTTATCTCTCGCGACATAAACTTTTAATATGCGCACTACCGGTGTGTATGGGACTTCCAGGGCAGTTTAAATGACTGCAACCTGTAATTACTGTTCCAGCGCTTGATTAGAATAATCTGATTGCAATTATTCAGTGACTTTAAAATACAAGCCCGGAGCTACAGAACAATAATTCAAGGGCAGTGATTGGGAACGTGTTTCTTTTTTGGCTATAAAATGACGTTTTAATCGACACAGAGTGAAAAGAGGTTCCCCGCTAAGGAGCCAGCTCCTTCAATTAAAGACCATTTATGCAGTGAGGGGGAAGACGTTGTGCCGCGATGTGGAGTTAATCACCAGGCAGACACTTACAGAGTTCTCACGGATCAGGGGACTAACCTCTCTAACGGGAAAATAGGCAGAAATGCAGGAGTCTGGCAAAGCCTCCACATGCACCCCTACATTCTTCCCTCGATCGATTGGAAGCCTGAGAGTCAAAGCGTATAAAGGAGGGAAAGGTTCATTATGATCCTTTGGTTAAGATGCAAAAATATTGTGGAAGACATGTCAATTATCTTCCATATTCCGCAGCAACAAAAGCTAAATAATTGATTGCATTTAACGGACATCTCTAATGCATCTCATCACTCTGAGGAGTCATGGGTATAGATTAATTAAAAAAGTAATATGATATGAAGGAGAAGTATTGCCCACCTGGCACTGATTCCATGGTCAAAGTGAAGGACGACTGTGTAATAATCTCCTTCTTGGCCTCTGATATCCACGGCTTTATTTCCTTGCTCTGTGATTTACCTGAGGAGAGGCGACTCTCCTCCCTGCCTCACAGACTGACCCATGCTGGGTGATTAACAGGGCTGATTAGTCCTTAAACACACACACACACACACACACACACACACACACACACACACACACACACACACACACACACACACACACACACACACACACACACACACACACGCACACACACGGATGCACGAACACACCCGCACACACCCACACACTCACATTGCCCAATATGTACTGTACATGTGCACATCATCCAGAACCACCAGGTGTTTAAAAACGCTGAGTCGTGAAATGAAATCAGAAGTGATGTCTGCCGTATTCTTTAAAAGCCTAATCATAACCATCCTGAATTATTCTGTTTCTTAATTGACTGTTGGATATGAACAAAACGCACCACCAAGGGAGCATTAATCAGTATTACTCTGCCTTAACCTCGGTAAGTGGCACAATAAGAGACGTGCCCTCTCTAATCAGCTTCATTGTGTTATATCACCTCGGCTCTAACTATATCACCGAGAGTTCAAAGACCCCGCACTACATGTTATTGCCGAAACCATCTTTAATCAGCGGCATTGGTCTTTGTTAGATCGCGGAGGTCTACGTGGTAATGAAAACGCCAGCTAGCTCTGATAGCAGCCTAATTGGGAGATAATGAGCCAATAACATCAATGGCTAATGACACACAGAGTCTAAGTCACACCCCCCTCAGGCCACACAGCGGCTCATTCACCACTGATGGAGTGCGGAGCTGGGGAATCTGACAGAGCTAAGGCTCACCCTGTACAAACAGGCTGTCTTGATGGCTTCATTAGGCTAATGAAAGGTGGCGCTGACGCTTAAAGGTGGTTATAGCGGACTCCAGCTTAAGGGCACACACAAAGACACCTGATCTCAAGTGATCTCCTTCAGACCATTACTGTATATTCAAAATTCAACGAAACCACGGGCAGGTTTGATGTCAACATCACAAATAACCAAACTGCCTTTTCAAAAGGAAGCGGCTTTGAATATCATGTGCGTTTGACAGCTTAAGCGAGTGTGTGGGCGTGGGCACGGCGTAAGTGGGTTGAAGGGGGCTGAACTTTTGTCAGGCCTCAACAATAAAGTAGCAAACAGTAAACAAGCCTGATGATGCATAATCTCATTAAGAGAGGCACCGAGCATGGAGAAACGACCCGGCTAATCCACGCAGTGCTAGCTCCGTAACCTGCACATATAATCCTGCGGGGAGGGGGTGAGAGGAAGACACGCGGAGGAGCAGCATCTTCAGTGTTTGGCTGGAAGTTTGCATGTGGGTCAGAGCGTGTGCGACACACTAGCCAACAACTAGCTCGGTCCATTTATGTCCATCAGTAGGACTCTATCATCCAACAGAATGATACAGGCTGTCATTGTCTTTGGTTACCTTAGCTTCCAATATGCGTTATCTATCCACAAGGCTTTTTATGGTGTAATGCACGTGCTCACTATGCGATGTGGACGATAGTGCACACTGGCCAATGGCTAACTTTATATCAAATGCTATCCATTTACAATGGAAGCTCATTTTACTGTCACCTGGTAGCCACACACTGAAAAGACCTATTAGACTGGCACAATAAACCAACACAGCTAATTTACCAAACTAAATTATTCACGACTGCATCTATAGCACTGAACAGCTCTACCTACACCCATATATTTATAATGTATTATGATATTATATTATATCATTATTGTCATATTCATTCAGTTTAGATCCTTTGAACATTCAGCAAGATGTAGCGATAGAAACTGAATGCAGTAAATATAGTAAATGTTTCGATACACAAATTGTTGTGTCCGTCATTCAAACCATATCTATGTTGGTATTTACATCAGGAGCAGATCCTCTGCTTAGAAGTAAGCACGACTCGCTCTAGAAGGGAATTGAAAACAGGATGCTGATAGTTTTATCACATTGTTTTCCCAACAAACTGAATAAACAATTATAAGATAAGGATCAAATGTATTGAACCTTCAACATAGTCCAATGGCCTTTATTTTTAACTAGAAAAAGGAAATGACACAACATTGACTTTGAGAATTATCTGACTCAGCATTAAACCTATCAAATACACTCAATTCAGTAGATGAGCACTTTCAATCACCATTTAACACATTTTAATAAGTTACACAAAATCCATCCACCAGGCGCAATATACTGTGACTATATTTAAATCACTTCACCCACTGAACTTGACTCTAAGCTTCCATTATATTTGCTTTCTGCTGACTTGGTGACATCAGCCTGTGACCTTTCAATTAAAAGAACCTCAGCTAAAAAAAAATCACAAGCGCAAAGCCAGGCGGAGCAAAATGGCCTGTGGATTATCTGAGAAAAGCAGAGTGATGAAAAAAAGACCAAAGAAGTTTTACAGGGGGAAAAAATACAACAGTATATTCCCTTAAAAAGCTTATTTAGCAAAAGACATCCAGGGGAAGTTAAATGAGGAGAAATAGCTTTGTCTTACGGAGCATCGTGTTGAACTTGCACTAATATCATAAGCTGCACTCTCTTCGCTTTACTTTCAAAACTTTGCTGAGCAAACTTTTTTCTGCAGACTCCAGAACAGCTGAGGGAAATTCATCATTATCAGCCAGTGGATCAAAAATGGAGGGGGGGGGGGGGGGGGGGGGGATGACAGATACAGAAGGAAAGAAGGGGGAGGTGGGTGGAGATGATGTGGGGAGTGAGGATACGGCGAGAGATTGGAAGCAGACAATGAGCAATGGTGGGCAGGTGATGTAGGTGTGTGTGTGTGTTAGAGAGAGAGTGAGAGAGAGAGAGAGAGAGAGAGAGAGAGAGAGAGAGAGAGAGAGAGAGTGAGAGAGGGGTCCTTGATGTAGACCCTGGAAGCCGGGGACCAGCTGGACTCTGAGCACTGCCTGCTGATTCTGCCTGCCCTCCCGATCCCTAAATCCCTCACCTCCTCTCCCCAAACCCTCTGGTCCTGACACTCTGCTCTTCCTCTCCTCCATCTTTGCTCTTCTCCTTCCTCCTCTTCATCTCATTCCATCCTTCCAGCTTTCTAACTTTCATCGCTCCCTCAACTCCTGCCTCCCTGTTGCTCAATTGCATGAAATGACCTTTTATTTAAATTTTTTTTTTTTAAAGCAACCCAACTCTCCCACTACAACATTAGTGCTCACACCCTAATAATGGTTAAACTTCACAGGAGAAAGTGTCTATCATTAAATGGTATTGAAAAACAACCATGTCACAAGAATACCAATTTAATTCTTCCATACTCCAGTCCTGGCACTACATTCACTATGAGAATAACAATCCCAGGCTCGTGCATTCATAATAATAAAACTATGACTGTTTGACCCCTTTATTTTGACATCAGGAGCAGGTCATCTCTACGGTGGGTGCCATTTTGCCAAGTCATTGTTTTGTAATATGCCAGAATAGACAAACTTGAGTTGTAATGATAACTAAAGGATACTAATGCTTTTCTGACATCTTGGTATCAGGGTGCAACTTAACCTCCAGGTGTCACTAAACCTAAGTACAGCGTGTCATGGTAATAAGGGGGTTTGGCAGAGGAGGTGTGAGTCAAACCTCCTAAACCTATGAATACGATGAATGCTCAAAAAGAGCCCTGACATCCATTGAGTTATATATATTTCAAGTAATCTGTGATAGATACATATCATCTAACAGGGAGCAAAAAAAGACTGGTGGCAAGATTCTTCTCCTTATCATTCTGTTTTTTTTCTCATCATGATGCATGATGAGAGCCAGCCAGCGCAACAAAAATAAGCCTGCCTGTTTGTATTTGAACGTTAAAGAAAAAAGGGAGTGAGGTGAAAAGAGCACCGTGCTCTGAGAAGAAGGACAACAGGAGCATGAGGTAGAAAAAAACGGGACTGGAATCAAAGCCATTCACTTCAAGGGCCTGAACCTGGCCACTGGATCCCCTGAAATATGTTGCTACACACAGAGAGAGCAGCAACGAGAGGAAGGGAGGTGGAGGAGAGAAATTAACATGACGAGTTATGAAAAAAAAAAAAAAGAAAAGTTCTATCCTCCCCACACATCTGACCTGTTTCCAAAGAATTGCCAAAGGAAAAAAAAAAGTTAAGTCCTTGAGAACAAGAGTGGTTTTCACACTCTAGCACACAGAGAGAAGGCGCAGGGATGAGAGGGGCCGGCCGCATTGTTCTGCCCCACTTAAATCTTTACTTTCAATTCACCAAATGTGTTATTTGACTTGGCAAAAGGAGCTGGTCTGTCTCGGGGAGCAGCGGGGAGTCCGACCGCAACTTTGCCAAGTTTGCCGCAGTCCCGCTCAGCTGCCTTCGTCTTGGCTATAGCCAGTGACCTTAGACTTAGTGGGTGGTTCTTACACAGCCGTGAAAAGAGAGGGAGAGAGAGAGAGAGAGAGAGAGAGAGAGAGAGAGAAAGGCGCTCAGAGAAAGAAAGGAAAGGAATGCAACCTTTGGTGGGAGAATTTCAGATTTCAATTTTACAACTTCTGAGGGCTTGAAAAAGCAACATGAGGTGATACCCAACATATGAGAGAGAGAGAGAGAGAGAGAGAGAGAGAGAGAGGGAGAGAGAGAGAGAGAGAGAGTCCAAGCTACAGTGGCTAACACTAGCTGTCTTGCACACGTACCCGGATCTGTCGGCTGTAATGTGACAAACAGCGGTGGAAAAGATTTTTTTGTTTGCCTTGGAAAACTAACTTCATAGTCTGCGCTGCAAAATCAAAATAATGCAAAGTTATTAAAGGAGTGGAAAAACCCAATAAAAGCTCTCGGTGATTGGCCAACGACAGAAAAACCTATTATTTCCCTTTTCTGAGACAATAAATCAGCAGTTATTACGCAGACTTGTCAAGTGGAATGACGTTCTAAACTCATGAGCTATATATTCAACACAAGCAATTAAACGTGGATACGGCTGATCCCACGTTTGGCTTGAAGATACGCAAACAATAAACTGCCGCAGCTTTGGTTCAAAATATGGCTTTACATTTGTCAGATATGTGCCAATGTCATTGAGAGCGAAACGTATCACTTTCCATCTTATAAAGACTAATTTCTTGTGTTTTCCAGATTCCATCATAGATTTCCATTAAATTAAGAAAACGACCGTGTGTTGAGCTCAGTATGAGGTCAGCGCTACATGAAAACACTTACTGTGCGCCCTGCAATTAAAAGTGACCTTCTATGTTAATGGCTCTATTTGTGCACACAAGGATTCATGCCACTGCGGTTGGGAGTTCCAGACTCCGGGGAGGAGGACGACGGCTGAAAAACGGAGCCGTCCACCGTTGCCAGCGTTACAAACCTACAGGGAAGGAGACCCAGACGCCCGGTTCCAGCGAGACTTTGCGAGGCATTCCAAGGCGGAGGCTGCACCACGCCATCCGTCTCTCGGCCCATGTCGGTGGTGGTGGTGGTGGGGGGCGGGGGGGGGGGGGGGGAAAAAAAAAAAAGGGGGGGGGGGGGGGGGGGGGGGGGGGGGGGGGGGGGACAAAAGCAAAAGTGCAGAGACAAAGAGAGATGTCGTGAGGAGGACAGGAGGAGAGGATGAGGAATTGTGCCAGGGTCTGAGGATTCATTTTGAGGTCGGATTTGGAGAAATGGTGTCTGGCAACGTGCGCGGGGTCGAGCCCCGCAGGCCTGGAGCTACAGCAGCCATCTTGGCAAGGGACTCCATTGGGTACAGCGAAGGAGGAGGAGGAGGAGGAGGAGGAAAAGGAGGAGAAGGGGGATTGCTTTACTAGATACATCAGTCTACTGGGACCCTCCATTTCCTCTTTCCCAGTGTTGCACTAATGCAACTTCTATTTTTCTTTTTTGTTATCTTTGATCGGGAATATATTGCTTAGGCGACAAGCAGTGTAAACACGGTCGTAATTCAAGGCAGAAATCATGACTTCCTGTAGTTATATTTACTATTAGGATGATACTCAGGAGGGAAATGCTAATCAAGGTACATCCAACCCAAGGACAGAGTCGGCCCTGTCGGCTCCGTCTGAACGTTTCGGGAAGTGACCTTGAGTCTTTTTCAATCAACGCAGGAATTCAAAGAATCATTGTGACATTATGTTGGGAGGATTCATTCCTTGCTTTCTTCAATTTCACATATCACACACATGTAAACCAGACTCCCCCTCTGTGGGGACTCCTGCGTGGGAAAAGGAGCGGAGCGGTGAGAGCCGTGCAGTGCTGATGCAGGCGATAAGTTGACCAATTGGGTTCATTTATCATTGCGAACCTTCGCGATCACCGCACATGATGGAGAGGCCTCCGACAACTCTATCCCGACTCTGTGGTTCTTGGCGCGGCCGCTGCTGCTGAAACCGGAGCCGTGTTATTACAGATCTTTAGCGGCCTGCAACAGGACATGGGTTCGAACAACCGAGGGTGAGACGGGACTGATGTGCGGCAGATAAACCACAGACAGGAGGAAGACAGACGCGTGACCTTAACTGTCCTCGCGCTGCACGGAGTGAGGATGAAGCCTGCAGTGGCTGATGAGAGAGACGGTAAATAAAACTCATCTGGAACGGGTTTCTGTCTCTCTTCCGTACGCGCTGAAACCCAATATTCATATCAGATCTGAAAAGGCTGTGCAGCGATAATAGCTGAATATTCATTTTGGTGCAAGCGGAAGACAAACATTCCCGTCCTTAATGACATCTCCTGGGAGGAAGTTCATTACACTGGGTTGTTACGCAACAAAACCCTGTCACTTTGAGAGGTCAGAGGAGGTTCACTCTGCTAACATTAGCGCAGAACCCGGTGGCAACTAGGTTAGTGACACTTCCTGCGTTGGAATAACAACTTTAAAAGAACTGGGATACAAGTAACATCAGTTCTCCAGGTAGACATGAGAAGGGTGGCCTACTTTGTGCCAGGCGGCGGAGCAGCAACACGAGAACACAGCCAGACTTAAAGAGGGTTCGGGCTGAAACAACACATCTGTTTTGAGACGTGGCCTCGATGGGATGTCCAAACATGCGCGTCCAGATTACGATGCCATTACAAGTGCCATTGCTGCAGTGAGGTGCCGATTACTGCATTCATTCTGATGTGCACATGACGTCAACACCAGTGTTGACGTGTATGGGGAAAAAAAGAGTCAAAGCAATTTACAGTAAAGTTTCCATTCAGTGCATCTAAGTGCAGCGCTGTTCTCTAAGTAGGGGATCGTGGTGCAACTCGAGGTTCAGTATCTTGCTCAAAGACACTTTACCGTGTTGAACAGAAATATTGAATAATGGATTTCAGTGTTTCCCCTTGGTTTTACAGCTCGGGGGGACGGGGGGGACGGGGGGGGGGGGGGGGGGGGGCTCTGGATTTTTTTTTTTTGGGGGGGGGGGGGGGGGGGGGGAGGCAGACCGACACCGACACAAACACAGGAATCATGATAACCATGTATTTCTTTTAATGACAACAGTCATCATCAGAACTGAACTATTTTCCGCCGCGCGGGGGAGTGTGTGTGTGTGTGTGTGTGTGTGTGTGTGTGTGTGTGTGTGTGTGTGTGTGTGTGTGTGTGTTGGGTCGGTCCGAGAGCGAGAGCGGAGGAGAGGAGACAGAAATGACATGCTGACGTGTAAATAAGATAAAGAACATTAGTTGTATAGTTGATTTAATAAAAGAACAAATTAGAGACCCGTTCTAGAGGAAAGGTAACCTTCAATCATGTCTGTTGTGATCTTGGGGGGGGGGGGGGGGGGGGGACACTGGAATTGATCTGTCAATCTTTTGGTCCAAGAATGACCACTCTGTCTCTGCTAATTACGTAAAGTCAGCCACAGGATTTTACGTAATAAACTTACAAAAACATTTTTTTTTAAACTGAGAAGACTGGGATAATATAATGTGGGAGAAAAACATGAGGTAGGAATGTTAATGTATGTGTCTTTGGGAGAGAGGAGCATTCACTGTAGGTGGAGTTCCACGCTGCTGTGTGCTCTGATTGATGCTTGCTGTCCATGCAGGCCTACGTACATTTGAGTGGATTGGAGTCATAGCACATGAGCAAACACAAGACAGAAGACTGGGGGAAAGTCTCCACTACAAAGCCTAAACTCACTATACACTGCACACACACACACACACACACACACACACACACACACACGCACACACTCGCACACACACACCACACCCACGGATCCACTTCCCCACCTCCAGCACTTGAAGATCTACCTGCCAGCTGCTGCCAGTCGCAGGGAAAGATGGGCTTTGTTGGTTTTGTGAAACCCACCGACAAGACCCCCCTGGAGACTGTGGGTCTGCAGCAGCACAAGCCTCAGCCTTATCCACTCCGCCGCACAGGCAATCTGTTTTCTATATTACCAGTCTGTATCACTGTACTATGCACTATAGAACAGCAATTGAGCAGGAAATTAAGTTAGGGGATCGGTATTTGGCGGAGGAGAACGAGCTGGTGTGGTCTTCCCTCTCCACATACAAGGATCATTAAATATCACACGAGTTTCTTGATAAATTTCCTCCTCTCCTCCCTCTGCTGTTCCCATAAACCTGCCCCCCCTGCCCCACTCCTTTCCCCCCCCCTCTCTCTCTCTCTTCTCCTCAGTCCGTCCATTTCTTCCCTTTCTTCCTCAATTTCCCTCTCATCGTTCGCCCGTTCCTCTCTCGTCTTGCTGTATTTGTAGAGAGTATGAAACAAAACATCCTAATGGATGTTTGAACAGCTTGAGATGTGTCGGCCTGGGAACTACCTCCCTGTGACAGGGAGCTCTGGCAGGGAATTGAGACCATTACAGGGGGAAAATAGGGGACATATTTCTTTCTTTTTACCCCTTTGTTTATTTCTTCTCCTCTTTGCCGGGTCCTTCTGTGTAGTCCTCCCTCGCTCCTCTGTCTATTTTCTCTCATTATGTCTCTGTGCATACAAACACAGGACGTCAGAATGTCAGACCTTTTTTTGGATTAGCAGATGTGAAGGGAAACGCTCTCTCACTTTTATCCCACACTCCTGATTTTCTCCTCCACACTATTTTTCTATACTTAGACCGTTTAAAAAAAAAGTTTGCATGTGACTGAAAGAAAGAGCTGGGTCGTTGCGACACCGTCCAAAATGGAAACACTAAACTTTCAGGCAGCTCTGATGAATGAACATCAGCGTGCACACACACATACACACACATACACACACACTCATGCACACACACACACACTTTCTGAACCCCTGTGTGAATTCTCAGTTTTATTTTCTAGCACGAAAGGACTTTTTGTTACTTTTATTAACTTCTTAATCATGAACCTCATTATCAAACTAATAATTAAGTGATATTTCAAATTACATTTAGGTTAATTTTGGGTTTTCAAACGCCCCAGATCTCAACTTATTAATGAAATGTATATTCATAGAAGACATTCCGCTTCGTACTTTTAGGAAAAACTTTATCTGGCAGGTCTGAACAGAGGAGTGCAGCTCATTCATTTTCCCGAATTCTTTAGTTTCATAGAGATTTTTAGATGCTGTCAACGTATCTAAAAATATTGATTTAAATGTTGTCAAAAGTAAACTGAGTAGAAATGTAATGGATTGAATAGCAGAAATCTAATGGATTTCTGCTTTCATGGATGTTTTTTTAGTGTAGAATCACCTGAAAAAACATTCATTGGCTGCAATACATAACATCACAAATATATGGCACTAAATCCTACACACTAAACTTAAGATCTAATGTAGCATAAGAGTAAAGACATTCCATTTATTTTCATTGACAAAGATTTAAATTTTCTGCACAACCCTGTATTCATCCCCACACAACTGTAAACTGACCGGGACAGAGCTCTTAAAGGCACAGTCCAGAGTTTTAGTGATCACTACAGTGTCGACAGCTAAATGAACAAGCGCTACAATAAGGGCCATTACTTGTGGCTCCTGGTTCCATAACAAAAATACGAAGAGGCAGAGAGATACTGAAATATACATAAGCAAAATGTCCATATGTTGCTGCGGAGGCCGATTTATGAGCGCGTCTGGCCACACGGAGCAAACAGAGCTCCTGTGGCCGGCGCTGTGGTCAGGTTAGTGGGAGGCAGTGGGGAGAGATAAGGAGGCAAACAGGTCTAAATCCCTCCTGAAGCAGTCTTGATGGACAGACAGGCCACCATTAACAATGCGCTGGCTTGTGAGAGCAGCAGCTGATGGAAAGATACCCTGGCATTTGCTGTGTTAAGAAGTAGCCCTTAAAGATTTCACACTTCCAATTTCTTTGAATTATCTGCCATCTCCGAGCTGTCACTCAGCCCCACAATCTCAGATTCTTGCTCAGCCAGGCACCGGGGCCTGTTATTGACAAAGCAATCCGCTGTGATACAGCAAAGCCTGATACAACATTAGTCAAACAACACAAGGCAAAACTGCGGCCAAGGACGGATGCTCACACTCATCATTTTTCTTTATTTAAATACTTTTTTATTCTCATCTGGGGAAATAGACTGATTCCCACCCTAGATACGAGAGATCAACTGATTATCCACCTGGTCTCTTACTGGCCATTTCAGCATTTAACTGTACAACATCATATTTTAATGATTACTGATGTCAAGTCAATCAATTAATAAGTGTGCAACTTTAGCTCTGAAAAGCTCAGGTTTTGAATAATTAATAAATTCAATTGAAAAATTGAAAAGATATACTTGATATATGCACTTGGACTGAGTTTTATGTTGGAATTTGACATATTCAAAATTTAAAATTGTGCAGGTAAATAATAACCAAATATTGGTCATATTAAAGGTGCAGTGTGTAAGATTTAAAAGAACACATTTTAGAAAATGACAATTGTCAGGAATGAGAATATATAATGATTACACAGATGTTTTTGTGGGTATATTACGACCGAAGTGTACAAATAGTTGTTTTCATTACCTTAAAATTAGCCCTTCATATTAAAAATAAGTTAACGGGTTCTCATTAAAGAGGCTGCTATGTTGGACCAACATGACTTAACTAAACATAAGGCTGCAATGGGTTAACAATATGACTGAAGAGAAAAGGTGAAAAGTAATCAGTTACAATACAATATTTCATCACTAGATGTCACTTAATCCTGCACACTGCACCTTTAAATACTAATAATCCGAATTGGCTCAGAAAAACACTTATCTGTCGATCCCTAGTTTCCTGGATTATCAGGTCTGATTTATGCTCCGGCTGGAATATCCCATAAATCAATAAAGGAGTGTAACTCATAAAGTGATAATAACACATGATAATGTGTTGAATTGTTGGACATGGCTCAGGGTGGATTTGTTGATGTCCACCTATGAGGCCGTGGTGACAGCCAGCGCGGTCACAGTACGAGGAGGCTGAACAGACGGGCTTATCAGATCTTTACTGGGCCGATTCACTCAGCGCCGCAGACAGGCCATGATAGAAATATCACAACACCCCATTACCCTCAGCGTTCGGTACATAGTGCACAGCCTGTGCTTTCCATGAATTATTAAAAGCAGACAGATTACGCTGCGAGGCTGGAAGACTAGAGGCGTGCTACAGATGCTGCTGAGCAAAACAGTAACATCAGAAGTGTGTTTTTGTTCTTTTTTTTTCAGAGGGAGGGATTCTCCTTTTTTTTTTATTCAAAGGTCTGAATCAGATTAGAGAGGGTGGTCATAAGGCGTGTGTGGATAAGGGAAAGGAAATGGTGGGCGGGGCTTGGATGTGTGTTTATGTCTGTGGTGGAGGGCGAAGGGGGTTGGAGGGCAAAGTGTCGGGGCTTGTCTGACACGTGGCCGGGTGGCTTGGCTGGGTGCTGGGGCTACAGAGGAGATGGCGGCTTGGGTGCAGTCAAGCTCAAGACTGGAAAATCTCTCTCTCTCTCTCTCTCTCTCTCTCTCTCTCTCTCTCTCGCCCTCCCTCCCTCCATCTCTCTCTCTTTCTCTGCGTTACCCTCACTCTCCCTGGAGTGACGGGCTGAGACATTAAGACAGGCGTTTTAATTAACTGTGCCACTCTTCCACCTGCTGCCCTCAATATGCTCTGGCCCAGGCAAGCTGTCTCTCATACCACTAACTCTCATGCGCTCCATTTTTTTTTTTCCTCTTCTTTTTCCATAATTTTTCCAGCTCTGTGTCTCTTTCTCTCTCCCGCCCGTCCCCTCACTTTCTTTCCAATTTGCAGATCTCACCCTCCATCAGTCCTAACCCCTCTCTCTCCCCCTCCCTCGTGCGTCTCTCCGCCGTTTGACCCCAATAAATGAGAACTCATACCAATAGATAAGGCGATGCCACGAGGCTCACATGACAGAATTAGCCAATTTCTTTTTTGAACTCGGAGAGAATTAATTTCTACATGTGTCCTGTTCTACTGACCCTCTAACTACCCCCCATCCAACCACATACATGATCATACACACACACACACACACACACACACATTTCACACACTTCACATCTATCTGGTAATTCAGTTCTGCTCGACACTCATCAGGCTATTCATTAAGGCCTGATTGGAGATGGATATTTCTGTTCCCTCATGACAGAATGGAGCTAGGGATCAAACCGGGGACATTACGGGATTTAGAGGAGCGAACGCAACACACAGCAGCCTCGTGACTCTGTGTGTGCTCGTGTGTGTGCACACTTCAACATGTCTGCGTGAACGAATGCCCATAAATGTTTGTATTCATATGTGTAAATGTATGCCTGGTCATTTAAGAATCTCGTTTAGTGTGGGTGACTCCTATGGTTTAATCATTTGGATCATAAATTGAGAATTAATTCAAACAGAATAGAGCAACAAATGGTCCACTTTTAGCACTCAACTTAAATTGTATTACACTTTTAATGGGGTTAATAATAGACACATTAGCAACACGGCAAAAACGACTCTACAAAGTGTTGTATTAAAAGGATTAATGTCCTCCCTTCAGAGTTAGAGCCGGGTCTTGGAGATACAGTTAAACCTAACAAATGGCTGCGGCTCTATGATGGGGCCTCAGTCGCAGGCAAACCACAGCGAGAAGACAGCAACTGGGGCCGATACATCAGCCGGGCAGAGAGGGGCCATTCGTCTGCCGTGTAAGGAGAGGTGACTTTGAAGTTCTCCACGGCGAGGTGAAAGAGCAGCCGTGGCCTCAACCTCTGTGTTTATGTAGCCGCGGCAGCCCTGGGAGAGCTCCTAATGAATGATGTGGATAGATGGACACCACGGCTAAAAGCACACTCCGGCACGTCTGCGTGAGGGCCAAGACACACACCGAGGATTTGCACATATATTATGCGCGGGTCGCGGACATGTCAGCGTGTGCGAGGTACATGTGAGCGTGTTATATCTGCATGTGCCGAGCAAGAGCAACATGCATAAAACAGCAGGCGGAGAGGAGCGCTGGATTTCCTCGATGTGGTAAACGTCTGCGCTACACTAATAGGTTTCAAACCCGGGCAGGGACTGACCTGTCAGGAGCAGGCTGTGCCAACAGCCCGCAGCCATGGATCGGACCGGCCACCTCGGCGCCGTCACTTCCTCCGGCGACAGGATGTTGTTCTTCGTGTTCCCGCACGCGCGTCCGCAGCCCCACTGAAACAACCTGCCGTCCCCTGGACACCATGAGGAGTGAACACAAGGCTTTAGTGATCCAGGATGAGATCAAACAGCACAATGAAGTGTGAATTATGAGATGCAGATGATTAAATGGATAAATTACATGTATCCAAGCAATCCCTTTCAATCACCTGTGATTAGCCCCCGGAGGTGTGTGGTGGTGTGTTTTCCTTATTGTTGTTGTTGTTGTTGTGTGTCCAGCTTAAAGGTACAGTGAGTAAGATTTGTGGTGAGGTTGCATTTAGTATCCATCACCTTACCCTTCATCATCCGAGCATGCAGGAGAACCTATGGTAACCCTTGGTTGGCATTCGAGCTCAAAAGATCTTTAGTTCGTCCAATCTGGGCTATTAGAAAAACATGGCGGCCCCCGTGGGGAGGACCCACTCCTAATGTAGATATACATCAAAGGCCTCATTTTAGGATCATGTCAAAAGCAAGTAATACATTGAGGAGATTCTACAATTGTAAAAATGTCTGGATTGATTGACTGATTGAAATCATACACACTGCACCTTTAAATATCTAATATGTAAATGTGAATGGAAGTGTACTTCGTGTGAACAGCAAGTTCTACCAGTGTTGTGGGGCAGGGGAGGAGGGGCCAAATTTGACGAGTGTGTTTGCAAACACCATCTCGCAAATCCTGCAGACTGTACCTTTAAATATATGAAACTGAAAATACTGCTAACAGGGTCAGTGTTGAATCACACATTCAACAAAGAATAGTAACTATGGAATCAATAGGTGCATTTCTGCATACATCAGATGGAACAGGATGCAAAGCTCTTACACAACAACATAAGAGACATTATATCACGCTATCTACTGAAAGAACATTTTTAGACAGTATTGCTGTTCCCACATTAATTGCAAAGCAGGGGGGGTGGGTGTGTGTGTGTGTGTGTGTGGGGGGGGGGGGGGGGGGTGCTCCAACCCCCTGCTGGTGCATCCTGCATCTCTGTGCAGCATCACACCTCTAGCAGCATGTTGTCCTTGTTGTGCTGCGGCTGCACGGGGGCCTCCGGTGATAAATTATGAATGCAACGCAAAAGCTGTAAAATTTGTTGTATCTTCTATTATCTTCATGTTAAAGGCCACAAAAGCTCTTCAGTGAAGTCAGCCATTAAGAAATGACAGGTATTGCTATCAGGCTTCTTTATAGCCTATTACCTGCAATGACAGCAGCTGCTGCTGCACCACTGTACGGCCTATCACATTATTTGCAGCTAAAGTCAGCTACTGTGTCATTTCGCCTCATTTTCTTGACAGTGCTATCATAAATCCATTGGGCTGCAGGGGAAACTGTCGACTACCTAGATTATCTTCATAGCCTGAATGAATTCTGAAATGTATGTAACAGGCAATGACTGTTATGGATCAGGAGCCAGGGCCATATTCGCACTTACTCCCTCGCTCCTTCCTCCTCTCTCTCTCTCTCTCTCTCTCACTCTCTCTCTTTCTGAGGGTGATGCGTCGATCGAGGGCTTGAGGGCTGTCACACTCACATAGAGCTGAGTGAAATAATAAAAAAATAACAACAATAATAATAATAATAATAATAATAATAATAGTAATAATAATAATAAAGCTGAGTGAACTTAGAAGCACACAGTGACAGCTCACGACTGAAGAAGTTCATTTTGCATAATTACATTAAAAATGCTATTTATTTTTTGATTTTGATAGACAGAATTAGATGAGTCAGCAGTTTGGATTCTTGTATGAGCTCTAAGTGGTACTGTCATGAATCCATGTGCCCTCTCCTGATCGATTTGTGGTCAATACTAGTGAATACACATGCAAAATATTCTCTATACCCTGTTATTAGTTGTAATTTAATTGAAACTTTTTTTAATGACTTGAATTTGAATTTCTAGGTGTAACCAGTATTTGCAATAATGCAATTATAGAACAGAAACATGTTATTCGAATCCGGACTTTCATGTATTGTTATAACCAATACACATTTTAAACTACAGTATACAGTATATCATGCAGTATAACATATATACTAAAGGAATTGTATTCAAGTCCCTTTTCCTTATCATTCAGGAGCTGACTTTGTGTATTGATTACTTGTAAGAATATTTAACTGACACACACATGTGACCATTAACTCTGACAACATAAAAAGTGACCTTGAAAACAATTGGATAAATGTCAGTATGTATTTTGGATTGAGAGTTTTTCTCCTCATCGTCATCAGAACTGTTCGCTCAGGGCAGAAACTGTTGGAGTTTAATTCTAAACGTCTTGACCTTATTATGTAAAGTGCCTTGACTTAATGCAATTATGATTTGGCACTGTACAATTAAAATTGAATTGGGTTTTTTTTAACGTCTGATGTTTCCCATGTCTTCCTGTGTCTTTATATCATACTTCTGTAACTTTGCTATTCATTTGAATACCGATTTGCCCCAAATGTCCTAAAAGAGCTAAATACATTATAAATGAAATATTTAAAGGTCAATAATGTTTTTTGCTCTGTCTTTTTTGCTTCTATGCTTCTATCTTTGCTCTGCTATGGAAGTATGAAATTAAAGGTACATTTGTCAGTGTTGTGTGCTATAGCTGTTGTGTACTATAGCAGTTCTGCGCAGTGCACTACTTTACCTGTGAGCGCGAGGTTGTGGTTTGCCCCACAGGTGACCTTCGACACTTGGCCCACACACTCCACAAAGCGAGGGATGACCACACTTTCATTGGAGCCGCTGCCAATTTGTCCGTACTCGTTGTGCCTGCAGGGAGGAGAGTACAAACACATAATTAAAGACATAATTAATGACCGCTGGGCGTCATCATCATCACTCACTCTTATCACATTCTAAAGTGTATGAAACACAGATTTCAAAGCAGGGGAATATCTTTCACGTTCTATAGGGTAAAATAAATAATCAAGTCAATTAAACCACTGCAGTGAGCGGGTTCCACCGGGGGGGACCGAGGGGAACATATGCGTTTCCTCCCATTTCTCTGAATCCTCTTTGTGACAATAACAAGACACGGTCCTATCAGAAGTGAAACACCTCACTAACTAATTAGGCTCTCAGGCTGCAGTCTGACAAACATAAAAAAAAAGTGCTTGAAGGAAGACTCGCTCTCCCGCAATTTGCATCTGCCACTTTTTTACTGCATCTGTTCCAAGTGCCATTCAAGGCTTTTCTTCCTCCTTTTGTTGAGAAGTGTTGAGCCCCAACTATTTAAGCTCACCTCCTACCTACCAGCAGCTTTGTTCCTGCTCCTGTGCAGACCAGTAATGAGCCAACCGCCACAAAACCGCGAGGAAATTATGACTCATTACCGACGGGGTCTAGACCGCTCCGTAGCCTCTCCGGCGCCCCCCCCCCCCCCCCCCCCCCCCCCCCCCCCCCCCCCCCCCCCCCCCCGCCCCCCCCCCCCCCGCCCCCGCCCCCCGCCCCACCCCACGCATGCCCACGTGTAATCCTCCCTCTCCCTCTTTCTCTTACTCTCATCCCTTCAGCCCATAGAGAAAGACCCCAACACCTCCCTATCAATTAGAGCCTATTACAGGGCTCCCATGCTAGCAGGGCAAAGAAAGAGGGGCCTTCACAGCTCAAGAGTGTGTGCAGGAGAGATTGGGGGGAGTTGAATGAGGAGCCTTAAGGTGCTCCTTTCACACCCTTGCCCTTATCCATTATGCCAGTCTGTAGAGCCGCCTCCCGGAGACGTGCAGCCCCAAAAAGCCTGGGGGATGAAAATAAGTCAAGGGAGGGATTCTTGGTCACACCTTTTTCCCTTTTTCCCTCCACTCCAGCGTCAAATTATATCATAACTAGTCCTCGAGTGAGGCAACATGGTCACCGTGCTCCTCCTTTACATGAAGTGTGAGAAAAAGATGACTAGATCTGATTGGTATGTATAAATCATTCCATTCGTGTTTGGTGTGTGGTCATAAGCTCCTACTCTCTCTCTCTCTCTCTCTCTCTCTCTCTCTCTCTCTCATGGTCCACTATGGTATGCACGAGCGAAGGACATCAGTTCATGTTAGCTTTGTTTGGTGCACGGTGCCATGGCCGGAGTTATGAAAGACGCAAACTGATGACTGAGGCAATGAGGCTCAGAGGTTCAGATACTGGACCATCCACTGCTCCATCTCTCTCTGTTTTGATGTATAGGCTTAGGGTTAGGAAGACCCACTCCTATAAACACCCAAGCATACAAATGGAGAGTAACGCATCCAATCCAATCCAAATGTATTCATAAAGCACTTTAAAGCAACCATATACCGGTACGTCCAAAGTGCTGCAAAGAAGATCGAACGTAAAATGCACAGCATCCACATGCAACATAAAATACGTACACGAGAAAAAAGTTGAATATAGCTCCATTAAAAATGCACATATATCATATATATATAAAATTAACAATAGGGTTAGATTTAGGTTACTACTTTACAACAGTCAAATCGAGTTAATCAATCATTATAACATATGTAACCTGCCTAAAGTAGCAGCAGCATCATCAGACATTACCATTGTGTGTGTGTGTGTGTGTATGTGTGTGTGTGTGTGTGTGTGCTGACTTTGAGTGGTGTTTCTGCTGTATGGACCTCTACAATTCTATGGTTACATGGGATTACATATAATCATATACACATATACAGAACATCTACTTCATCCATGGATGATAAAGTAGCAGCCGAACAAACAGACACTGTGGAGTTGGAGTGTAACTTTCCTCAGGAACTGCTGAGTGCGGTGGAAACCACACTTTCTATGCGTCTTTGTGTGTTTGAACAATGTTTCTTCATTAATAAGGTTTCTCAGCACACGGACATTAGAATGTACAACCGCACAGCACAAAGCTGATACATTGGGCTTAACTTGACTCATCTGGTTTTGAGATTCAGCAAATTCAAATTCACCCGCTTTAAACAACAAATTCATTGGATTATTGGTCTTTATGTGGAGCTGAGAATACAACTCTACAATGCGAGCATTTTGGAATCTCTCCCTTTTTTCATAGGATGTGTATCAGCTTTTCATTGGAGCTCGCCATGTTCATTGGCTTTTGAAGCTACGGTGCATCTCAAAGCAATCCCTCAGAGAGCGAATGGGTGAGATCACATGGGTTTGAGGTGGTTTAGAATGGCAAATCCTGCTGAAAGTGTCATTTCCAGTCAGAGACATCAATTTGGTGCGTGAAAGAGGGCCCCTGGAGAGCCCCCACCCCCACCCACCACCACCACCACCACCACCACCACCACCACCCCGATAGCCCAGGAGATTCTTCACAAGAGCAAAGGGCCCGGGGATCAGCTCGCACTCACCTGGATAAGATGGGAATCGCACAAAGCGCCGCAAATACACGGAGCAAAGTGAGAGTGAAGGACGAGAGGAAGGAAACATGAGAGACGAGTCGAAGAAAGAGAAAATAGAAGAAGATGCGAGCATGTTAAATATCACCTCCTGTGCAGTACGTGATGAGGCTGTGTGCCGCACACAATGAACCACGGCAGTGCAGTTAACCTCGTTTGCCCAATGAGTGTTATGACAATGTTAAACTGTGATTAGGACGTCGATTATTCAAGCAAATAAGGGAAGAAGTTGGGCAACTATTTGTCCTTCTTGACTTTGATGCTATTGTATATAGTCATTGTTTGCATTAGTAAAAAAAAAAGACACACAAAACAGGCAATGACCTCCATCTGGGAGAACTGTCACAGCCCATAAGTATGGTTGATAGGGATATTAAAATGCTGACATGCACAAATAAAAATCTAAATTACTGGCAGGACCATTTCTGGCCAAACATTTTGATAACTGTAAAACAGTGTACATAGGCAGCGGCATTAACTCTAATATAAAGCCTCAATTAGCTTAAGTGAGAGCAAAATGGCTGATAATTATTGCACCAACTCATTAGACTTGTTTTGACACTAAAACCACTTAAATCACCGCCCGGGCGTAAACACCAGCGCCGACGCAAGTACACACATGCAGATGTTAGCGTTTATTTCCATCATAACGAGGCAGATACTGTACAGGTTGGCTTTTTACTTGTTTAGTCGAAAAGCTAAACACTTCAAACTGGATTTAATGGGGTCTCGCCATTACACGGGTAATTTATGATTAGAGACACGGGCGCTGGCGTTCATGGACTGATCCCTGCTACACAAACAACAGGCAAAGAATGAGTTGGGGACATTTTTGTTTTTTGTTACAATCGTATCATGTTCATGCATTTTCACAGTTTGGCTTTACTTCATAACATTTACGGATTCACTCTTGCAGATTTGGATCAAACTTAATATTCATGCACCTTGTTCAGTTACTCTTTTGTCGTGTTAATCTTGGGTTCCACTTCACTGTCAGACTCCATGTTTACAATCCTATATAACAGTATTGATGCCTCTTTGTTTGAGTTTTACACCTACATTATTTTGTTTTATATCATCTTGCATACAGCTCTGTGCATTTACACTAAAACTTGCATACTCCTTACTTTTACCTCCCCCCCTTACTGACCTGTGTTTTGCTGCAATGTTTGCTACTGGATGCTTGAATTTCCCTCGGGATCGATCAAGTATCCATCCATCCATCCATCCATCCATCCATTTATCTATCCATCTATCTACTTGGGTATAAACGGACGATACATGAAGCAGTGGGTGTGAAGCAAACGTCCTTGACCCCCTGGAAAGTTGTGACAACATCATCTATGTAGCGAAAAGCAAAGGAAGCCCTCTCCTGTGCCGACTGTACATCTTAGCTAATAATGATACAGACTCCTTAGGTATAAAATCCTTGGGGCCGGCCATGAAAGTTTAAGATTCAATGCGGTAAAATACAATGTGCCATAAAATATTAATGCACGTGGTAAAATTATGCTGGTTGTAATATTTCAGATTGCTGCTGTCTGTAAAAGAGACATATATGTATTTATTTACAAGCAGGGATGGTGGATGGGGGCTTTGTTTGAAGCCATGTTTATGAATATCGACTCGGGCTCCGAGGTAAGTGGCAATAAATCTGAGGGAGGATCTTTGTAAAGTTCCCTTGGAGGACATAACTTCAGGTCTAACCGCCTCCTTCCTTCACTTGACTTTTAAACATTTAGATGTAGCCCCGGCCGAACTGCATTTAGAGCGGCTTCTAAATTATGAAGCGCTGCTTTTTGAGAGTCCGAGTGTTGGGTAATCAAAGTTGATGAATCGTGGCGGTAGATTTTCAGCGGGACAGACACAGAGGTGTGTTTGGCCCTTGATCCGGAGTGTTTATGAGTTTGGGGAATAGGAAAATGGATCTCCGCACCAGTTGCTATGTTCCAGATGTTGACTTGGACGCGTTCAAAGGAAGATGCCCTTAAACCCCGGAGATCCAAACACTCGCACTCGTACGAACGCTGCACTATTCATTACCTCCCCCCCTTCTCCTCCTCCTCCTCCTCCTCCTCCTCCTCCTCTCGAGTGATGAACTTTACAGTATGATCCGCCAGAGCCGGTCTCTTAGGACAACACGGTGAAAAGTGTAAACTACCTGCAGCCATGAGCATGACCCGTGCTAATGAGCGCTGCATTACTTGTTGTGTGATCAAACGCCATCATGTATAGTACAGCTCATATCACCTGAGGCTATCAGGACCAGCTGGCAGGAGCTCCACAGGTCCGCTATGGATGAACCTTTCACATTATGACTCATTCACAACTTTTTTTTTTCTTCTCTTTTTTATCTTTCCCATCTGCGCCATATCTCCGGCATGTTTGTCAATTTATTTTGGTTCTACGTTCCAGGGTTCAGATCGGCGGGGTGATTGCATTCGTAACGGTGCTGCAGTCGGATGACCCGCCGGACCACTGACGCAGAGATACGTGTATCCTCTGGCTACGATGATCACACCGGGATTAGGAGACCTGATTTCTCTTCCTGGCCGAGTTCAAAGGGCTCAATCAAAGTGATTCGCCGCTGAAATCCTCCTCCTCCGTCCACTGCTTTAAATACAAAGTCCACTGACAGGTGTTGATAAGGTTGAGCCCGGTGAATATGCTGTTTTTGTGTTTTTCTGCCCGCTGACGGGCAACAGGTGATGTCACCGCACGCTAATAACACCATTGATCCAGCCGTCTAATTCCAAGAAAATAGTTTCCTCCTGAGCTAAATTGGAGAAAATTGACAACGCCCCATTAAAACCAAATGTCTCTCACTCACCCCTCCTCACTCTAACCTCATATTTTCATTTCCTCTTCCCTCCGTGGGTCGTCAGCACTCTCTCAGGGCTCTTTGGACACATACGTAGGCCCAGCCTGCATCTCTTTCTCACCATTTGTGTCCCTGACACCGGCTGACACCGGGTATCCGTTCACACCCTGAACACACAGAGGAGAGAGGTAGGTGCTAAATAAGGACCTGAGGATGTGTCACCGCACACTTAAAGGCCGTCACGCTGATACAGTGTGGTCGAGCACAGAGAGCAGGTGATACTATAATACCTCCACTGCATCACAGTTTGCGGCTAAACACTGGTGTCTCACATAAAGAGGCTAATTAAGCAATCGACACCTTCACCGCTGGCAGGAGAGACGTTTTCCTCTGCTTCTTTTCTCTTCGACGTACAATGTCGTGAATATCATAGACGTTTGCATCTGCCGCCATACAAAGAGAAAAATGATAAGTACGCATGGCAATTTATGTACCGATGGACTATTGCCCGACACAAACGATCGCGTTGCATATAAAAATGTGCAGCGTACTACCACAAAAATGTAATCAGTATGACACCATATTATAGTGAATAAAAAGGAATACTTAGCTCATTGTAATAATAAAATAATGTGTCACTGCAGGGTCATTTGACTCGGGAATGCATGTTGGTGGCATCTCCTCCCACTGAGGACAGAAGCTAAATGTGTATTGGTGTATTGGTGCTTTTGTTCAACTTAAAGGACGACAGTCAAATCTGAATGAATTTTGCTGAATCTGAAAGGAGGATCAGGACTGAAAACTCGATTCAGAATAAAAGACCTCAATGAGTGAACGACGTCTGTGCTTTTACTCTGAAACTGGAACAGGAAGTGGTGGAAATATTTGTAGTGTTCATGTATCTCGCAGACAAACGTTAAAATTGTGGTGAAAGAAAAATGTCACTTCATATTTTGCGATATCTAAAAATACACAGGTCGGAAATGTGCAAAGACACCTACTGGCCAGGCATGTGTACTACAGTATATGAACATATCTCAGTAGTACTTTTTTTACTCCAAAATTAAGTGCATCTCTTGATAGTGGATATCATGGAGAAGTACTGGAAATACTTCCACTAGTGAATTTCCAACCACTCTCTGGTTTTACTACTGTGTGTGTGTGTGTGTGTGTGTGTGTGTGTGTGTGTGTGTGTGTGTGTTTGCAGTATAGGTGGTTGCAGAGTGCCTCTGAGATCTAATGCAATTAGGCCGTGTTCAGTTCTTAATCAGTCTTGATTACCTGTTGAACGCTGCAAATCTGAAATCTCCTGGCTCTCAGAGATATGAAGGTTGCGTTGCACTAATTGTAAGTGATGTGGAAATTAGAAGAGCTTTAAAAAATGCAGAATATTATAAAAATATTTTCTACGTGTTTACAGCCTCATTCCTGAGTGTAGGTATTTTAAGTTGCGTTTTTTTAAGTTAAAACAAAATGGGGTAAAAACAAGTTTTCATATTTTTTCATTTGGACAATACATCATGAGTGGTTAAACCCACCTGAGCCCACTGCAGAGCCTCTCGACACTGAAGGACTCATGGGTGGAAATCAAAGTGTGTGACAATTACCCAGCAATAAGGAAAGTGATTTCCTGTCTAATTCTAATCTGAGGTGTTGAAGGAGATTTCTCCATCTACAACTGCTTTAGGAGAAAGTTGATACGTGTGTATATTTTTACGACTCCTCTCACTTCCTGTTTAGTGAGAAGTCACGCCGAGCCCGCACCACTTTAAGCCAGTATTTACAGTTACAATCTGCCTGTTGTTTTCCAAGAAGCAGCACCGTGCCTTTCCTTTTTTTATTTATTTTTTATTCATTTAGCTGTAAGGCAGAGTGTGATAAGACAGAACGAAGACTTCCCTCATAACGAGCCACATGCCAAGTCTGACATAATCCAATCTGGTCCATTTTCATCAGCCTTTGTCTGGTGTTTTTTGCTTCTCTTTTGGACTTTCCTTTGGTTCCAACCGTGGCTCAAAAACCTGAAATGACACAATTCGGTCGCACTTGTATGGCGGTGAGGCTGCAATCCAAACGGCTTTTCTGCGCAGAAATCCTTGAAGACCCACACACATTTAAATCTGGCCCTGGGGGCAACAGGCTCTAAACCGCCGAGATAAAAACCCATCCAGGCCAAAAGCAGAAATATATATTTTAAGAGAGGGCTTACCATGGCAACAAAAAGGCATGTCAAACTTGTGGAAAGGAAGCATTCTGACTGAGGAGTAAACACAGACTGCTGTGCCCGTGAGGAAAGCCTCGGCAAAGCTCCTCGCATATTAAAGGGCCCAGCCTCACACATGTATACGGCAGAGAAAGAGACAATGACGGTAATAACAGGCGAGGCGTCAGGGTGCGGAAAAGACGGTTAAACGCTCGTTTGTGAGAAGAAACGCAACGGAGGCCTAATAGGGGCTGCGCCGTCGGCTGGGTCCCGAGGACAGCTCACAAACTGTGGGCCCCTGTGAAAGTGACTCTGGGGGCCCCCGATGAGAACCCCCCCCCCCCCCCCCCCCCCCCCCCCCCCCCCACCACCACCCCCTTGGTCCGCTGGTCTGCACCGAGTCAAAACATTAACCACTTATGAGGAAAGCTTGTTTTGCTTTGACGGCACCTGCTTCGACAGACACTCCAGATGTTCATGTGTAATCGAAGGTGGCAGATACGGCGGAAAGATGTTGCTGAGGGAAGCCAGAGCTGGAAATACACACTTCCAGGACGGAGAGGAGGTAAACGCAGCAGGATCACGAGAAGTTCTCCTTCGAGGCGGCGACCCGCCGCTCCCCCTGCGTCGCTCCGCTGCCTCCGCGACGAGCACTTAAGCCGCGAGGATCTTTTCAATCGTCGGGAAACGACGTAAAATCAAGTTCCGCAGACGAGGAGAGGAGCGAGGAAAAGGAAAATCTTGCCATATTCTCCTTTTCTCCTCTCGCGCCGGTGCCGCCAATGCTTACGTTTCCAGTGTAAACACAATCAGCTGCATGCAGCAATGATGAAAAGCTGTTCCTCTTATTATAGAGGAAAATAACAAGCTCTCATGAAGGGATTGATTGTTTTCAAATCGTAGATCTTTGTAAGAGGAGTGTAAAGTAGAGCTAAGTCTCCATTATAGGACGCTGAAGCTACATTGCTTTTGATTTTCTGTCAACATCCCTCTCACCGCAGCCGGCAGTGTATTTACTAAATGCATCGGGGCCAAGGAATGGATTGAATATATTGTTCGTCTTCTGCAAATCCAAATTGTGTCAACCCGTCGGAGGTATTGCAGGTCTTTTATTCCTGCCTGTCTCACTCTGCCAATGTTTATAGATACTGTAGGACTCTTTTGAACATTCGGGGCGTAGCTACTGTAACAAAACGGAACATAAATTAAGCGTAAAAGCGTGCGAGCGAGCAACTCACTCCTGCAAAGCTCTTTCCCCGTGATGCGAGGATTATAGAGGGAGAGGGAGAGAAGTGTTCCCCCAGCATGTCCCTCCACAAATCAATGCCGTGTTTCGACGTGTTTTTGTTCTTTCTATTTGTGCGTCTCGTGTTAGCAGCTTTTTACACAAACGTTCTCCGACACTGATGAATATGGAAATGTTTGACGAATCGAGCGCATGGACTGAAACTTTGTGAAGTAGACCAACACGGTGTGTTATGATCGGAATTGGGGCTGGATGCCGGAACCTCGTTCTGTCTCTTTCACATTGCCATGGTGATTTCAAGTGATGCAATTCAGACATGAATCTTCTCATTCTCATAAATCTAAAAAGATTTGATCAAAACGCACAATCTAAAATTCAACTATTCGTTTTTTCATTCATCGAAAAAAAATAACATGCACCGTAGAATGAGGCTCCTTCAAAGAGCTAGCTAAAATCAAAGTAGGAGCTTTATATATGCTAAATAAATAACGTAAAAACATTTCATTCACTTGTGCATTTAGCCACCAATTACACAAGACATGGGATCGGCTTCTTCTTTGGTTTAGTTGCGAGGTGGCAACCAACAATTATCGCCCCCTGCTGTGTTAAACTGGCACGTTCACGGCCCACACTTACGCAGACATGAGCCATGCTTTGAAATAATCCTGATAAATCAATTACTGAATCATTTGGACAACATTGAGGATTGGAAGTGATTGTTGCAGCCCCGATACACACATATTCATCTGATGTGTTCAGGCCCTTACAGAGTATATAAACAATATAATCCCATATAAACACCCTCCTCTGGTTAACGCCCCCCCCCCCCCCC
>JAFBJT010111068.1:0-11135 GCA_016785325.1 Chascanopsetta lugubris
CCGCTGTGACAGGCGCACAGGGTAGAGAGATCAGAGATCAGAGAGAGAGAGAGACAGAGAGAGACAGAGAGAGAGAGAGAGGATTATGTCAAAAACAAAAAGCGGCTCCTCATGAAGACAAAAGAGGATCATCATCACCATCAGTTTACCTGCTATGCCGGTTTTCCCACAACTCTGTGACATCCAAGCAGAGTGTAAATAAACAGTAAAGCAAATAATAATTTACATAAAAAAAAATAATAATAATAAAAAAAATATATATATATATATATACACATACATACATACATAAATACATACACACGCAATTAAGTCAAGCTATCTTAGAGAATACTAGAAGACTAAGGAGTGTGTGCTAACCTGCATTGAATATAAACACACACACACATTATTTTTGGGGGGGTTAAAAGAACTTTCAAAAGTTCTGTTGAAAGGTGCAATGTGTAATATAATTGGTCATTTTTATCACTTCTAAAAATATCTAAAAAACAATGACATACTGACATTTTCATGAATTCTGACACAGAGGTGAATATCAAGTAGGTCACAGTGGTTGTCTGTTGACAGATGCATTTTAAAACAAAGATCATGATGATCCATATAGATTACGGTACTATTATATTCATCATTATCTATTTCCACTTTTATTAACGTACAGCAGTTTGAAACTTGAGCTGTTGAACTTACTGAATTTCACTCACTCTACAGAAAAGTGATGAGTCATGGTAAAGCCAGACACTGGATTAAACTGGACACTGGACCCACACTACAATCATGGGATTAGTTAAACTGGGTCACGACACGATTATCGACAAAGACCCCCAGCATTTGATCACTTTGTCTTTTTGAAATATTTCATTAAGACTCTAATCTGAGTAAACCCTGACTTAGCAATTTCAGCCATCAAGATGTTTTTCTCACATTTCATGAACGCTGAAAGTGAATAATTGTTTTAAAAAGAGACAGACAAAGACTCATTAATGTCTACTCAAACAGACGCTGCTTCCTTGCTCACTGGAAGGAACTTCCAACTGTTGAGCTGTGGATTCTGGAAGTTATTTGTTTGAAGGTTTTCAGAAAGGAAATGGAAACAGCTTTAATTCAGAGCCACTTCACATGCAAAGGATTAGATGAAGTGGTAAATATAAAACAGAATTACTGGAGTTTGATACATAGTTCCATGCATCTATTGTCTCTACTTCTATGTAAATGATTTTACATTCTTTTTTAGGGTTAAAAAAACGTTTACATATGTAATATTCACTTCGATTATAAATAAATAAAAGATACAGTTAAATTTAAAGTTACATTTAAGGGGGCGAGGCCAAATTCTTTTAAATATTTGAACATTAAGAAAAGGAATGCAACAGTTATTTTCCTTGGTAACTGCTTAATTGTATAATTATGTAACTCAAGTTAAGTTACTAAATTAGTTACTTTTTGGGTCGAAATAACTATAACTAGTTACCTTTTAAAGGTGCAGTGTGTAAGATTTTGGTAATTTTTGTCACTTGTAAAAATATTACAAATCAATTACCTGCTGGCATTTTCATGAATTTATAATCACTTAAATGTTTTGTTTTTTCTATTACCCTAAAATGAGCCCATTGATGTATATTTACACGAGGAGGGGGTCCTCGCTATGGAGGCCGCCATGTTTTTACAGTAGCCTAGAGTGGACGGACTAAACATGTTTTGTGTTTTAACAACAACTGAAGTCTACCATAGGTTCTCCTGCATGCTCAGAAAGGTGAGGGTGAGGTGATGGATACAACATGCAACTTCACCTCTAGAGGTCACCAAATCTTACACATTGCATCTTTAAGGTCATGTCCATTTACTTTAGTCAGTATTTTCTTTCTTGGGTCAGGTCAGAACTATTATTTAGCTCCGGATGATCAGTCACAATGAAGATGAAATATTTGGAGTTTTAAAGGCTTAAAGTTCTCATGTTTAAAATTCCAAAGCCAGAGAGAACCCTGATGACCTCATGCGTGGGTTTGATATTCTAAATAAAAGCCAGATATGATTTTCAGTTTGCCTGTAAATATTTTGGATGGATCGATTTCAGAAAGAATTGTCATCCTACACTGCGGTTGGAGCACGGCGGATAAACATGTGTGAGTCAGTGAGGATGATGCGGGTAAGGTCAGTGTCTCTGCGTGTTCATGTTAACATGTGAAATCACCTTCTGATCACACTGTTCAATCTGAGATGAAGCAGCAGGTGCATTCCATCCAATCGTCTCAAACACGTGGCAAACCCGTGGCGTATGATTGTCTACAAATAAAAGTCTAAAGCACGACATTGCCCATATGAACTCTTATAAATTACAAATGCCACTTTTAATGAGTAGCAATATATTCAGTGTGTTTACATTTTCACATGTATGTAAATACATATACAATATTTCTAACTTGAATAAATGCTAATCAAGTATGAGGACAGTTATTTTACAATATGTTACAGTAGTAATTACATTTAGGCCGACAAATAAAACCGGCCGCTTGAGAGCAACCACAACGCTCATGTGGCCCTCAGTGAAAATGAGTTTGACACCCCTCATCCAAAAACAACAGAAATAGCGCAGAACAAAATCCGTGTCACTGATCTTGTGTAAATAAAGTGGTATCAGAATCAGTTGGACATCGAGCGCTTCCAGAAAACAGTTCACAACCACATCCCCCTCTTTTCTCCATCATTCCAGTTGTGGTTGTCCGTGTGATGGGAGCCAGCTTGGGGCGATAGGCGGGGTTTGTTTTGGTTAAGCTTTACCGTCATCCTCCGCACTAAATATTAAAACAGCTGCTCTGTGGATAATTTGGGATTTGGAAAAGTCTGTAAACGGGTTATCTTTATCCTGTCGTATGTGTTTTCAGTGTATGTGAAGTACTTTGGCAGCCAACATGTTTAAACATTTTTTTTGACGATGCACGTCGTGAACGGTTACAACAAGCCATGACCTTTGTCTGGTCTGTTTTGGACAAACCCTGCAGTCCAGCCCAGAGAGATCTGGAATCAGTTCCAGCCATGAAGAATAAAACAACAGAAGAAGAAGAAAGACTAGAAGATGAAGAAGAAGAAGTCTCTCAGAGGACACGGGGGGATAAAAGAGCAAAGACTGTGATGGAAAAAGTGACATGTGTCTAAAACTAGAAAATCACTACAATTCAATTAACCCTCAAAGAAAACAGCTCTCTAAACATGCATCTGACGTCTCATCTCCTCTCGTGTTCCGTCTTTTCAGGTTTTGTGAAAATGTGTTTAATAAATTTGCATCAAGCAACAATGAAACAAAGGCACAAGATCTGGCCGAGATGCAGATGTGGTTACATGCTGGAACTCTGGATCCAAAATTGCCACGTTACTCATTTTTTAACTTTACTCACTCATTTTGATAAAAGGGTTTCAAATAAGATCCAGATTTAAAAAATAACATAAAACAAAGTATGTTCATCTTCAGGTTCTTAATCTTAATGAGAGTCAAATGTTTCAGCTCCTCTATTCAGCCTCTGCCTAAACACCTGTAGTTAGCTACTGTCTCATTAAGAGTCCACTCTGCCCTGCTAAGCTGTGATTGGTCAACACAGAAAAGGTTTGCTTCTTAAACGTCATTTTTGTCACTTCAAAAAATATAACAAAACAATTACATACTGACATTTTCATGAATCAATGAATTCATATTATCTTTTTCCATTGCCCTTAAATAAGCCCAGTAATCTATATTTACATGAGGAGTGGGTCCTCTCTACGCCCAATATGTTTACAGGAGCCCAGAGTGGACATACAAAACATCTTTTGTACATCATTTTTTGTTTTGAAAGAGTTCATTTCTATTCTTCTAAAAAGTTAAATGAGATGATAAATATGGTCACAGCATGTGACAGAGAAAGTGTGATTGTCCTCATTAGTTAGAAAATCTTTAAAAATCGATAAATAACAGTATTTACATTTCCAAGTAAATCAGCATCAACACTTTGCCCCCTCGTGCCAAGTTTCATGTTTTCTCCAAACATTTACGAGGCTGGAAATTGTCAAATTAATTTTCCATATTTTTCCAGACATTCCAACAAACCTGAGCAGGAGCCCCCGTCTAATAAAAGCTTTTCCTCCCAGCCTCTGGTCCTCACTCTCAGACGAGCTGGTGTGGGCAGGATGTACTGCAGTGTGTGTGTGTGTGTGTGTGTGTGTGTGTGTGTGTGTGTGTGTACCCAACACTGAGGAGAACGGGCCAGAGATCTGCGTCACATAGCGCACATATGGTATAGTATTAGCTAGTGAGGGGAGTCGTTTCTGCGTCTGCGGTGTGATTCCTGTGAGGGGGAACATGTTGTTCCAATACCTGCCTCAGGGACTCAACAGTCCTCCACAACATTTCTTCATTGAAATGAGAGCACAACTGTGGTATCTTCCCTCAAAAAGCCAGAGGGAACCAGAAGAACCAGCAAGGAGAGAGAGAGAGAGGGGGGGGGCGAGCAAGCAAGAGAGAGAGGGTTCACTGAGTTTCTCCTCCTGACAATGTAAAAATATTTTTATGTGTTTTTCCATACATTAACACAAAACCATTTTCCACTTCCACGCTCCTATTTGGCAGAACTTCCTCGTTACCTGTCAACAAGCCAAAGAAGCGTTTGCAGCGCACGCTGTCGCGGACCAGAAGGGTGTATGCTGCGCCCCCGTCTGCGAACTCCATATGGATGGTCTGAGAGCCCAGCCCCACCTCCAGGTAGCTGAGCTCGGTGATTGGATGGCTGTCCCGCTTCTGTAGCCAATCGGAGAGCTGGCCACTGCTGGGAGGAAAGACGTAGAGAGCCGTTAGGGAGGTGGATGAAACAGACAGAGATGTGACTTTAAAATGTGTTTAACATTGATTCAGTGGTTCCACGCTCAGAAGCCCTGTGGAGCCTGTTTGAGATGAAACCATACGACAATAAGAGCTCGGTTTCAGCGCGGCGGCATGAGCTCCGCACCTGGAGGAGATGGAACCATGTTTTCATTCATGTGACGGAGGAGGAGAAGGAGGAGGAAGAAAAACAAAAGGAGAGCAGCTGAAACTGGAAGATGGAGGGAAAGAGACTCCAGCGTCAACAGACACTTTGAGGTCAATGTGTTTTCAAGATGTGACCCAGAAAGCTGTGCCGGTTATGCAATATTATCTGCATCTTCAGAGGAAGGTATAGAGACACACAGTAAAAGATATGACTGTCATGACAATGACGGAGTGGCGCCCTCCTTCGGATACACACCAGGTTTTAATTACTGTTTGTCACAATCGCTGTACGATGACAAGGAGCTAGACTGTCGGAGTACAGGGACTGTTATCTCACTTTAAAATGAATGTGGGCATATGTTCAATCACTATTCAAAATGTACTTTTATTGATGACAAATGATTACATTTTACGATGAAATATTAAGGAAGATGTTCCACTCATTCCGTGTCCACTCAGCAGCTTTGTGATGTTTTGATCTTTGTGACTACAAATGCTAACATTCAGCAGCGCAGAGTCTTAACTCGGCCACATGGGGGCGTGAAACACACTCAGCGCTAATGGATGAAGTAAATGAGTGTCACACTCATTTTCACAGAGGGCCACATCAACATCATGGTTGCTCTCACGGGGCGGTTTTAATTGCGGGACTAAATGTGATTACTATCCAACATATTGTAAAATGACCTCATATTTGATCATTATTTATTCATCTATTATTTATTTAAGTTACAAATAGTGTATATGCATTTCCATGTGTGTCCACGTGTCTGGATATGTTTTCAATTAAAGATCAAAAAACCTAATTTAAAATGCTCTTTTACTGATTCTATTTACATTTTATGATGAAATATTAAGGCTGTGTGAAGGAGAAGGACATTCTACACTTTCTACGTCCAGTCAGGAGCTTTGTGAAGTTTTGAAATGTACAGGGATGTCTATGGATTCAATTCCACAGTGTAAACAAAGGTGAAGATGAGATGTCAACAGCAGAGAGCAGGACGATGTAGTGGCAGAATTAACTCTGCCACATTCAGGGTAAATGGCTGCTGTTAACGCTAATCAATACCCACCTCTAGAGTTACACATTTTTATGGAAATAAAAAAAATCCTATTATTTGCAATTAAATGTGTATATCCTGGACTTACTGTATCTCTGCTGTCATTTCCAGGAAGTAGATCCTCAGGTTTGACACGACCAGCACAGATGGAACCTCCCCTGGTTCCCCGTATCTGACAGCTGACATCTGAACATACACACACATGAACATGGCAAACATTATGAAGAGAACTTTTCAAATCCTTCATGTTGCTGTTTGATATACTGGTTTCTGGGATGTTTCCAGGCTCTGACCAGGGACCTCATGTATAAAGCTTGTGTACGCACGTTTCCACGTCAACTTAAAGGGGACCTATTGTGGTTTTCCTTACTTTTGGAGTTAAACACACTGTTGTAGTGTAGAAGTATCACTAATAAACTGGTCAAACCTGTATAAATTGACCTAAACACATGTTTGAGTGATTTAACAAGGACGGTGGCAGCTTCAGCAGAAGCAGCAATGTCCGGTGCTCTCAACACATACTACATGATGTCACAAACGTAGGGTGTGTGTGTGTGTCTGCACTAGAGGATGTCAATCAAACAAAGGCACTCTCCAACCTAACTAAAGGGCTCGAAAAGGCACGTGATTTTGCAATGCATTGTGGGCCGCCGGCGCCATTTTAGCAGGCAACAGGCTTTGTTTACATTGCTGAGTTAGACACGGTGCTGCAGAGACAGGGGAACAAACACATGGATAAATGGACATTTACAAAACATGAAGGTGATGGACCGAGACAAGCTGGACCCTGTCCCGAAGGCTCGGTATCTACAAAAAATGAGTCAAATCAGTGGAATTGATCCGTACGAGCACGGCGACTGGACAAGAGATTCAAATGACCTGAGCTGAGTTCGTCCTCTATATCATCAATGGAGTTAGTTATTATACCGGCGAAGAATTTATTCTTTAAGGGCTCATGGACTAACGAACTTTGGTTTGGTGCAAGACCTACGATTGTTCTGTGTTAAAGAGAAGACCGTCGTCATTTCCGAGGTAAACAACACACTTTTACCTCTGTGTCCCACGGTGCTGCTTGTTTGTTTGCTTTTGACGAGCATGTGTTGGTGTCTGCTGGAAACATTTGTTTCAAACAAACTATAGTTTAAGCCTGGAATCCACTCTGGATTACTACTCAAACTATGGAAAGTATGTGTGAAATACAGTGACACAGTTTATATTTATATGTCATATTTATAATCCTTGCATCTGTTCACGTGTGTACGGTTCAGATGGTCCACTCTCGTATTACGGCTCAGATTCTGGCTCGAACATATATGGACGTAAGCTTATGTTCATCTGTTAAACTCGATTAGTTCTCCTTGCTATGTTTATGCTTTGCAATGAAGGCTGCCGGCTGAGAGCAGGTCTGTGAGGGTGAAATGTGCTTGCTTAGAAGGCGGGACTAACCTACATTTTCAGCCAATCTGGGATCGTCTACCGATCAGCCAATCAGGAGATAGTGAGGTTTCAGAAGGAGGGGGGGGATGAAAAAAAAATCCTGTTTCTCCCTTGGAAGGAATTCCTGAGTTTTATAAGGGGTCATTAAAAAAAACTTCTTAAATTTCTTTTTAAAAAATGAGCCTATAAATACAGGACTATAAATACAGTTTAGAGGCTGAAGAACAAATAGAAAGCCCCTTAAATGGGAATAATAGGTCCCCTTTAAGGATGCGTGGAAACGTGCTTTGATGGGGAATGTTCGTACTTCATGTGCTGTCGAGCTGTTACAGCTGTCGAGGTGCTGTTTGTCTGTGACGCCGCTCTGACAACCTGTGACACGCACTCATACACTCCAAGCACATGACAAGCCTGAACGACTTTATAAAAATATAATTTTCATAGTGTGAATACAACGTTAATATCTAATCATTTATGATATCAGAGAGGACATGCACTGTGTCACACACTGTGTCACCTCCTGACTCCCTGTCTGAATCCCTGATAGTTTGTATAAAGTCTGGATGACTGAGAACAATAAAAACAGAACGAAAATAATTCAACTCAGGTCACATCATGCAAGTGACACCGCGATGTGACCACACACAGAGACCATGAGGCGCACACACACATCCACCTGAGGTGTGGAATAAAAACAGTGGACCCAGAGAATTCAAGACAAATATTAAAATATATGTTTACACGTGCGTCCTGTTTCATCAGGATGAGAGGACTGTGGACTTAAACAGACAGGGATTGTTCCCTGGACTTTTCTGTGGAGATGCTGCTGCCACATTTTGAGACTTTAAAAAATTAACTGAAAAATAAGAGTCAAACTTTAAATTAAACGTATCAGAAATGCATATTTATATAGAATGATAATGAAATAACACTAACATGTTCTCAGAGTGATGAGTAAATACCTTATGAGTTGCTCCATCTGTCCCTGGGCTCACACACACACACGCACACACGCACACACGCACACACGCACACACACACACACACACACACACACACACACACACACACACACACACACACACACACACACACACACACACACACACACACACACTGCACCCCCGTGTTGACTCAGCATCTCCGCCCCCCATATCATCCTCTATTTTTACTATACAGCCATCTACTGTTTAGCCCAGTGAATTCCATCTATGTATCAAATCGCTCTGTCTGTGTGTAATGGATGAGTGGAGGTGCCACCGATGGATGAACGGATCGTAGTAACTGATCAGTAAACTCAGTACCAGTATTAGAGTTATGTTCTTCATGTGCTGATCAGCCGGTGATCTGAGTGTGGGACAGATCTCACATTCTATATTCTATCATCTCAAAGTTTCCTGTCTTCAGCCTGTGTGATTCAAACCTCCACAACTCACTGTGACTTTCTCATTCATTACGTTCATCTCCTTCAGCCGGTGTCTGGAGGTGTGTCCCTGTCATTTGCAGGGAGGAGCGGGTTTGGTGACGTCCCAACATTTTCAAGTCTGTGACGTGCGTAAATGAAACATGTGCGTGAAACTGTGCGTGAAACCGGGCGTACAAACAGAATCACGATGAAAGTTGTGTATTTACAACATCTGCTCTGCACTTTCTTTATACATGAGGCTCAGACCCGAGAGAGTGATCGGCCTCCGTCACTGGATAAACAAACAGAGCTCCAGTGAACGCAGCAGCACCTCCTACGTCCAGCTGCTCTGTGACCTCTTCCTCTCCCTCTCTTTGCTCGGCGTCCAGGTGTCCGACGGAGAGAAGCAACATCGCTGCTGATTCTGAGCAGCTCCGGGGACACTTCTTATTGAAGAGTTATCACAGAGAGACGGGGAGGGAGAGGTCGAATGGGCTCCCAAGGAATTTGGTGGCTGCGATGAAACCGCTCGAGGAAGAGCTGTAGGTCTTAAAGATGTCACCACCCATTCATCTGGACCCTCTCTAGGCAGTTGAGGAGACACTTCAGATGACTTTTACAAACCGCTGTCAAACTAGAAACAATAACCTCCACGTCAAAACGTCATCATCACTCAGTCGCTCCCAGGCGACTATACAATGCACATTTCCCAGACATGGCGACTATAACGCCTCTAAAGTTGTCTTCCCATTCACGGCCGACAAAGTATACTTACTACACTGGCTGAGGCGAGTGCACTCACCGCATTACGTGGTTAAATGAGAGGGTCAGGGGTGGAGCAGTGATTTTAAATGTGGGGGTGTTCCAGGGGTGCACCACATTCTGCCCACCTTTGGCTGTTTCCTTCTCCAAAATGAATGCTCCCAGACAGTATTCAGAAGCTCTTCCAATACAGAGTCAGTCATTGTGAACTGAAAGTCCTTCCTTCTGAACATATTTATCGAAAAAAAAAATCTGTTCAATCAATCTTTAATACGGACATACAGAGCCAGCCCTACCCAATGTGGCGCCCAAGGCAAGATTTTATGTGGCGCTGCCCCAAGGGCATTGTTATTGCCATTATTCAAACGTGCGGTGGGAGAAAACTGCTATCTTTGCAGTTGGACACCCGGGTTCGAGACCAGGTCAGGGAAATGAACATGCCTGCATGGGTGAAACTTCTTTTTAGGGGACAGCAGTAACTCAGTCAGTAAGGACGTAAGCTTGTAACCGTATATATATATCCCTCTCTCTCTCCCTCTTGCAGACTCTCTCCCTCCCGTGTTGAGACTGTGCCCTGGTTTACCCAGAGCGGGCTCTTGGCAGAGGTTGGGACGGGACTCGACAAAATGAAGCCAGCAACAGTCGCTGTGCCACAGTTTTCTCACTTCTTTTATCGAGGAGAGTTCATCTAAGCATTTAACATTTTTGTGCAGTATTCAGAATCACACCACAGCACTGCAGTGTATTTTAATTCAACGTAACATGAAATGTGAACCCGTGCAGGTGTTTCCTGTTAGATTCTGAGCTTTTGAGGCAGGGAGCTACTCACACAGCAGCTAACGTAGCCAGCTAAGACGCTAAGTTCACAAAACCAGAGGTTTTTAATGTTTTAAAGCCATAAAACTACATTCTAAATGAGTCAGTTGGTCTCCACCTCCATGTCTTTTAGCAGGTGGCGCGCACTGAATTCTGGGATATGAGTGCGCATTTTGAGAGTGTATTTAAAGTGTCCTGCGACGGTCTAATCATGCCGCTGTGGCGTCAGAGGTCTACAACTTCGAAGTGTGTGGCCCCAAAAATGAGACACAGCCTTAAAGTCTGTTTTCTAAATCTGTGACTGATGGAACACACACCTTCAGGAAAGAGTGAAGCTCCTCCTCTTCTTCAAAAACCTCCACATCCAAGAAAAGCTGGAGCCGATGGTCCACGGCTTCATAGTCCTCGGATAGGAAGTCCACTTCATCTGCCAGAGACGAAAAGTCAGAATTCAAGTCTTCTGTCACATTCTTTCAGTTTAAAAAAAAAAACCTTCATGCAATAAGCTCTAAAAATCAAAAATGAACATATCCTCTATTTGGCCACACTGATATCATGCATTCACAGTTAAACTTCAGCTTCTGGGAAGCGGCTCTGGGTGTGTGTGTGTGTGTGTGGGGGGGGGGGGGGGGGGGGGGGGTTTTTGGGGGGGGGGGGAACGGGT
>JAFBJT010111068.1:12991-32640 GCA_016785325.1 Chascanopsetta lugubris
TGTGTGTGTGTGTGTGTGTGTGTGTGTGTGTGTGTGTGTGTGTGTGTGTGTGTGTGTGTGTGTGGGGGGGGGGGGCGTTCTTTGGGATGATGGAGAACTGTTACAGCTCATTGGATAGGACACGGCACCGGGCTGAGGCCAAACAAACCCAGCAGCTCCATGAGGAGGCTAAACAGAGCAGATCTTTGAGGCTTCACATGACTTTAGTTCTCACACACATTGATTTGACATGTTGATATGACAAAGTACTTCTTCAGGGCTGAGTCCAACAACAGTGGCTTCAACTGTGTCACCAAGTGGAAAAGTTAGTAGAGATGCACAGGTTGAGCAGTGACGATGATGGAGGATATTATGGGCTGCAGGAGGAACAACGTGAAGAAGCAGCTTTGAAAATAGAGGCTGAGAGATGTGAGGTTTTAGGGCCTGAGGGTAAACTTTAAAGGTGCAGTGTGTAAGATTTGGTGACATCTAGAGTTGAAGTTGCATATTGTATACATGTCTTATGAGCATGCATGAGAACCTATGGTTGTCTTCAGTTGTCTTTTAAACTCAAACGATGCTTAATATGTCCACTGTGGGCGACTGTAAAAACATGGCGGACCCTGTAGAGAGGACGCGTTCCTCATGTAAATAAACATTAATGGGCCATTCAAAGAAATGGAAAAAAACATTTAAGCGATTATAAATTCATGAAAATGTCAGGATGTAATTGTTGTATACTATTTTTAGAAGTGACAAAAACGTAGAGAAATACTACACACCACACCTTTAAGGAGTTTTATTTCAACTAAGGAACAAAGAGGTGATGATTCATGTGTGTAACTGCCTAACCTCCGGTGGGCGACAGGCACCTAAGGAGTCTTTCCCTCGAGTTCTATTCCAAAGTCTTGCCTGTTGTCTCTGTTGTCAACTCACAGCAGAACTGAGAGTCACTTCCTGTCTCTGTTTCAAAATGAACTTGTTCAAACATATGTTTTATTGTGAAATCATCGCAGGACAGGAAGGTGCACAGCTTCATATACAAGAAAGTACATACACTCAGTATCTGAGTGAATAGCTGAGAGTAGCAATATATTTGTATTGAGAAGGATGTTTTTGTACAAGCGCACAGATACTGATCTCTCCGATTGTCTGGTATTGATGATACACTCTGGATGGTGATATTTTAAAACCGTCTGAGAGTTTTGAGATTTACTGTGATAGAGACTAAAACTGTTTTGAAAGTGAAAAAGTGAGATGTTGGCAGGAGTTTGCGTTTGTTGGAGTGAATCCCAAACAGCAGTAAAACACTGTATAAATGATCGTTTTATGACTGGGATTCGAATTCTTCATTTCATATGTGTACTGCAAAACACATGAAGCTGTTTCCGTCAGATCCAAGGCCTCGTCCACAGATTGAATTGGATCTGTGATTGGAAGTGAATAAAGATGGGAAGCTGTTGGATGCGGCAGCGGCAGCACACAAACCCTTTGCACTTTTCGAGAAGCTTTCGATTTGCGCAACATCTGTCTGCCATTTTTAGTCGGACCACAAGGTAACAGACAGACAGATTGGAGTCATTACTGGCGGCGATGGGCGGGGCATGAGGGGCTGAGAGAACCAGGAACAGCTCTCTCTCTATCTTCTCCTCTCTGGATTTTTGTCAGGCTGTAGTTAAACAGCCAATCCCACATCATCCATCCAAAAACCACAGACTCACTCTGGAGACAAAGGCCTACACATCCTCAACTACTGACTGACACTGAGAGCTAGTGATGCAGGGAACGGCCACATCCGCCCGACCCACACAGACACGACCTGAACCCAACCTGCTGACGTCATCTTTCTTTTTTGAAATCTTTCTAAGATGTGTTATTCGCGGTTTCCTCGACTTTGTGATAAAACGGGCTCCAAGACGAAACCTGTTGTCAAACAACTAAACTCATAATAAAGATGCTGATATCGTGCAGCTGTCTTATTAGTGTCTACTTTAAAGGTACAGTGTGTAAGATTTGGCGATCTCTAGAGGTGAAGTTGCATGTTATATTCATTCATTCACCTGATTGTCATTCAAACTCAGAAGACGTTTAGCACGTCCACTTGATTGTAGTATTTTTAGAAGTGACTAAAATGACCAAAATCCTAGACACTGCACATTTAAGGTCCATGCGGGGGCGACAGAGAGAAACAAAGTTGGACCTGTAATCCAAATGTAATACATCAGAATAATGCTAAGTCATCTCCACCTCCCCTTTGTGGCTGGCTACAGTATTGCAAAATAAACTCACCGTTTGGTGATGACCTCCCCACAGGTTCAGAGTGGACACCAGGGGGCGTGGCACTGATGGCAGTATAGCGGTAGCTCCCAGCTAGGTCCTCTTTACTCAGGCAGTCTGTGTTATAGGAGAGATCATGGCTGTCATCCCCATTGAAGAGCGAGCTCCCCTTGGCAGTGGTGTAGGTGGGATCTTGTGAGGTGGTCCCGCCCTCCAGGGCGGGGCTGCTGCCGACACTGGCATCCGTGTCGTCGTCCTGCGGCGATACAGAGAGAGCGCGTAAAGGACGGGATTGTGTTTTATCTTAGATAAACATTTTATAAACACTATGCTTTCACTTCTATTTTTTTCCTTTTTATTTATGTCTTTTATTTACTTATCCTTTTTTATTTCAATTACTTTCATTAATATCATTTCCCCTTTTACCTATTTTTTCTTCTTCTTCTTGCTACTTCTTACTACATTTTATCAATCATCTAATTCATTTCAAAGCTTTGTATTTTCTTGCTTCTTCCAGAGTTAAAGAGTCTGTATATATTGATTTGCGTAAAATTACTATATTGACGGCAGCTGTTTTATTCATTTCAAACCTCATTTGATGATGCAGTAAAAGTTTGATTTCATATTTTTTTAACTGCTGCTCATCATTCTCCTTTCTTTAAATCCCACTTTGACTTGGTTGTACTATGTATTTCTGTTATGGTAATGCTGCCACATGTATATTTTTCCTAATTTCCTTAAAAAATAGCAAATGGTGTGTAATTAATTGTAAACAAATGAAGAGACAAACTGAGAAACTCCAATTTAAAAAATCAGTGGAAAAGTGGAAACAAATCATTCAAACTGTTAAGCAGTAAAGACCTTGATGCTGTGGGTGACATCCAGGTTGTCATCTTCACTCTTCGGCTTTTGGAAATGATCGACAGCTGTACTGCTGTAAGGTGCTGATTGGCCAGCCAGCTGGATCACATGATCACTTCCACATTCTGGACAAATATGGCCGCTTCCTGAGGAAACACAAATGGACGTAAACACACAAGTTGTGATTTCCAATATAACTTCATAATAGTGGCAACATTCAGGCTGGGGGGAGGAACCAGGGTTGGCCAGAAGGGGGCACCACACAACATATATATTAGGCTATGGAAAGACAAGTGATTTTGATTACAGCCCGTCCACACCAGTGTGGGCCCATTTCACCTTTTCTCTTCCTCTTGTTAAGCTATCATTTTCATCTTCGACATAAACAAGAAAATGTCAAGAGTGAGCCAAAGGTGCAGTGTCTAAGATTTTGGCCATTTTTGTCACTTCTAGATATATCACAAAACAATTACATATTGACATTCTCAAGAACTTATAATTAACATGTTAATTTTTTTTTCATTACCCAAACATGAGCCCATTAATGAAAAGTTCCACATCAACATGGCTCTGACTATCCTCTATCTGCAGGGTGTGTTTTTCTGTGAGCTGCAGACAAACAGAGTAAGTTCAGACACGTGCTGACACAAAAGGTATTTGTTTCCAAATTCAGTCAACTAACAGAGGAGCAGGGCTCCAAGAAATTCCCAAAACATCTGCTGAACAAAGCCTGCTCACGCTCGGTGCATGTCAATGCACGTCTTAATGTGGGGTTTAGACGTAGCGAAGGGAGGTGGCTGCTGAAGCTGAAGGGTATTATCTCCAGCTGATTATAGAGATGGGAACTTCTGCAGACTGGGCAGCTCCGTCAGGAAAAGGACAGGAGATAAGTGCTGAGACACTTTACTCGAGTCCATCTGGAAGCACGGCTCTGTTTTGGGAACAAAGGCTGATGGACCAATGGGCGCTTTGACGTCAAATGATAAACAGCTGGATAGTTTGACCATCTCCTGAGTCTTATCTTCACTGTTCCACCAGAAAACCAGAAACATCAGAGGAATGTAAAGTGATGGTTTGAAGAGTTTGGTTGGTGAGGATGTGAAGCTGACTCATCTGAAAGTGTGTGTGTGAGACTCAGTTTGAGGGATGAATCACGGAGAGTCAAGGCTGTGGTGTGTGACTGTTGGATTTGCTCTGATGACAGATTCAGCCGAACATCATTTTCACTCTTAATCTGAGAGTGGGTGTGAATGAGGCTTTCAACTTGTTTTACATTATAGGCTGTAACCTGTCTTCACCTTCATCACATTCTGCCTCCACAGGCTCCGCCTCCTCGTGTTCTTCCCCACACTCTGGAATCAGCCATCTTCTGTCCTTGCTGTTGTCTGACTGCAGCGTGAACTCTGATCTGCAGCGGAGGCACTGCAGGTGAACACAGCTTGGGTGGAGCTCTGATTCACGCCTCTGGTTGTCATCCACTACTTGACACAGCACGTCCATCAGGACCTGCTCAGAAATCATGAATACTTGTTACTAACAACAACTCTTTCACTCTGTTTGGAGGAAACTTAGCCCTCAGGTGTCACTTTAATGTACTCCCCTCTTGAGTCATTAAGGACAAAAGTGTCCACTTCCAAAAAAAATGCTCTAATAACTTGATTTTATATTATATTTTATATATTTATATTTTATTTATATATTTTTTTTAAACTTTTTTTTTAACAAAAATGTCTTATTTAACTTCAGCCCTATTCAAAACTACCAAACATTCAATCATTTCGAGGATTTTAGCCCTATAAATGCCATGTGATTACTTTTTTATTCAAAAAAATAAAAATAAAAATGCACTACTTTCCATGAAAGAAATGGAATGTGTCTGCGTGGATTGGTTTTAAATCAGTTATGGGTCTGTCAACGTTTACCCAAAATACTGACTTTACAGCATTTACAGTTTTTGTGTATCATTAGACTTAAAATGTACTATCCTTTTGAGTCACTAGCGGACAAGGGTGTCCAATTGACTCCCATTGAAAACTATAAATGTCATGTCAGTATTTTGGGTAAACTTTGACATACCCATGACTAATTTAAAACCAATCCCCCACACACTTTACATTTGTTTTATGGAAAATAGCTCATTTTATGTGTTTGCTGTAATCAAACTGGCATTTAAAATCCTCAAAATGTTTGAATGTTTGGTCGTTTTGAACGGGGTTGAAGTTCATTAAGACATTTATGCAAAATAAAGTAAAATACATATGAATCTGTTAAGTCTTTATAGCAGATTTTTGGAAATGGACATTTTTGTCCTTAATGACTCAAGAGGATAGTAAATTTGTTTCATAGTCTGGTGGTCCATTAAAAAACTTTTTTTTATTTCTCCAAAATTTGCCATGAGAGAGACTCAATTACAAAGATACCATTGGCACTAACACAGTCAAAATCATAACCACATAAAGAGGTGAAATCTGCTCATTTTGACCAAAATGTCTGTAGTGACGCATGAAGGTTAAGGCCACGATGAGTGTCTCAGATAAGGAGGAAACAGTGAGTCACACCGGCTCCACCAGCAGCTACAGGTAAGTTCAAGGTGTCTGCAGAGCTCAGCAACTTCAGCTATGTTTCTATGTGTAAACATAAATCATAAATCTGAAACATAAACCTTACATAATGGAACTGCTATTGTTATTCTGTGTTGTCTGGAACAGATTTGGTATTGCACAATATCAGGAGAGCGTAGTCGTACAGGAAGGAAACAAGGTGAAGAGAGAGAGAGAGAAAGGATTCATGTTGAACTCGTGTTGATGCTGAAACTTTGAATCTGAGCTTCTGCCGTGATTCTAACAGCTCAGACCATCTTCACAAACATCACTGAATGACCTCTGACCTCTGTACATTCATAATAAATTGTAAATAGAGCTCTGTGTGTGTGTGTGTGTGTGTTATTACCTGTAGAGCCTGCTTGGGGTCATCATCCAGCAGGACGTAGCGCCTCCTCCTCTTCTCCCTTCTGATGTAGGTAAAGTGAAGCTCCACCGCTGGAAGCTTCTCCTCTGTTTCCTGAAACAACAAGACAATAAAACTTTATAATAATATCTACAGTTTGTAATTATTGAAAGCTTTTGCTTCCTCCTCTCACCGCCCGTGTCCATGCCACCTCCGTGGTTTCCACCCGAGCCAGACTCTCCAGCTCCAGGCGGCAGAGCACCCGACCTCGCTGCACATCCACCTCCAGCACCAGGCCCTGCTTTACACACAGGAACACCTCCCTCTTCCTCCCCTCGATGCCCTCATCATCATCATCATCATCATCATCACCACCATCATCTTCTTCCTCCTCTTTGTCCATTAAAACACACACCAAGAGAGGATGACACAGGTCCACTGAGAAGGAGGGGAAAGGACATGAGATGAGTTCATGTGAACATACTGTATGAGAACCTGTGATCCTTTAATCTTACCTCCTAGATCCTCTTCCTCCTCTTCCTCCTTGGTTCCTGTGCCTCCTAACTCTTGAGACTCTGTGCTCGGCTCGGGACAGTTCACGTCCGCCCCTTGTCCTCCTCCCACCACGCTGTCTTCCGAGGTGGACTCTGTGATCTGGGCGCTCTGAGCGGGCCAGTGCAGAGTGGACTCGGTTTCTACATGTCTGTCCCCGTCAGACGTCTCCAGCCTGGGCTCAGATGAGAGAAGCAGCGGCGGCGGGACCTCAGGGACTTCCAGAGACGGTAAGGACAACTGCTGCCTTGCAGACGGACACGGCGTGGAGGTGCTGAAGCCGTTGGTGAGAGTTTGATGGTCTGCAGAGACGATGGCAGACGGGGAGGATCCGTCCAGATGGTGCTGGTACCTCAGCCAGTCCTCCCCCAGCTGATCTCTGAAGCTGGACATTCGCTCGATCTCCTGCCGGTGGGGAAGCACAATACCTGGAGGAGTAGAATATAAATGTTATAGGCCACTAATATTTATTATCAATATACAAGTAAAGTTAAGAACTCACTCTGTGTCGGAGAAAACTGTCTGGGCTCATAATCTGTATCGCTAGGCTCAGAGATGCTGGCACGCCGCACTTTCACTTTACTCTGACAAAGACAGTGACATCACAGATTGGAATCTTTCAAGACTTGTCATTTGAAAAATAAAGTTTCTCTTACCCTGGATTTCTTCCTGCGAACACATGGCACGCCAACTTCCACTGACACGCTATCACTCAACTCGCCAGCGCCACTCGACACATCCTGGCTCCCTCGATCCGGCGGTAGAGACACCGGACCTGAGGTCTGGACGACGATCTGACCTGGTTTGGGTAAAACCTGCAAATAATATATGATACCATTAGATTTGGGATATACAAATGGATACTGCTTAAAGGCGAAGTGTGTAAGCGTTTGGTCATTTTTATCACTGCAAAAAATGTACAAAACAGTTGCATCCTAGCATTTGAATGAACTTAAAATAAAAAACTTAACCTTAAATAAGCCCATAAATGTATATCTACATGAGGAGCGGGTCAGAGTGGACATACTAATCATCTTTTGACTTTTAAAGGTGCAGTTTGTAATACTACAGTCATTCTTTGTCACTTCTAACTAATAGAATTACAAATCTTATATTCATAGACATTTTTACAAATGTAGAATCACTCCAACGTCTGACTTTCTTTTAACGTAACCCTAAAATGAGTCCTTTCAAGTATATTCACACCAGGTGTGGGTCCACCGTATGGGGGCTGCCATGTTTTTACAGTATCCCGGAGTTGAAGTACTAAACGTATTTTGAGTTTTAATGACAACTGAAGTCTACCATAGGTTCTCCTGTATGCTCAAATGGGAAGGAAGGGGTGATTGATACAATACGCAACTTCACCAGTAGATGTCATCAAATCTTACACACTGTATCTTTAAATGTGCAAACCTTTTACCATTAGTAGAGATAAGGTCCGCCCCCTTGCTGCTCCATCCCTCGCCAGAAGGGCGATTAGGAGTTTCCTAATGTGACTTGTATTCTCCAACGTGCAAATCTTAAAAGGGGACCAATTGTGCCTATTTAAGGGGCTCTCTATTTGTTCTTTGGCCTCTATTATGATGATTAACAGTATTTATAGTCTCAGAAAAGCCTTTGTTTTGTTAAACAAGTCCTTTTAAAACTCAGGAATTCCATCCAAGGCAGAACCGCAGGGTTTTGCTTCTGCCCCCACCCTCCTGAAACGTCACTATCTCCTGATTGGCAGAGTAGTAGGTAATCCCAGATTGGCTGAAAATGTAGGCTAGTCCCGCCTTCTAAGCAAGCACATTTCACCCTCACAGGCAGCTCTCAGCTGGCAGGGTTCACTGCAAAACATAAATAATGCAAGGAGAAGTAACTGAGTTCAAAACGTGAACATAAGAGTACGTCTGTATGTGTTGGAGCCAGAATGGCCTTTGAAGCGTACAATTACACTGAAATGATTACAGATAGAGATATTAGACCGCTTGGTTTAAAGTCCCACTGTGCTACGACATGTTAGCCTGAGCTAGCCATGAGGCTAACGGATGCAGCGCATTAGGAACAGTGTTGTTTCCTAAACTCGGGAAACTGGTTATTGGACCAAAACTACTGTTGGAGCTTGTCCACTACATTACAGGGAGTCTAACCAGCCTTCAACTCACATCCTTCCTTTGCGGAGGAATTGAACCGAAAAGTCTGAATCTGTGCATCTGTTTCTGTCTTTACCGAAGTCCCAGACGCTTAATCACAGCAAACATGTTTATCCGACACGGTTGGAGTGGTGTTCTCAGAGTGGATTCCAGACTTAAAATATAGTTTGTTTGAAACAAATGTTTCCAGCAGACACCAACACATGTTCGTCAAAAGCAAACAAACAAACAGCATCGTGGGACACTGAGGTAAAAGTGTGTTGTTTACCTCGGAAATGAGGACGGTCTTCTTTTTAACATGGAACATTCAGAGGTCTTGCACCAAACCACAGTTCTTTAGTCCATGAGCCCTTAAAGAATAAATTCTTCGCCGGTATAATAACTAACTCCATTGACGACATAGAGGACAAACTCAGCTCAGGTCATTTAAGTATCTTGTCTAGTCGCCGTGCTCATACGGATCAATTCCACTGATTTGACTCATTTTTTGTAGATACCGAGCCTTCGGGACAGGGTCCAGCTTGTCTCGGTCCATCACCTTCATGTTTTGGAAATGTCCATTTATCCCTGTGTTTGTCCCTCGGTCTCTGCAGCACCGTGTCTAACTCAGCTATGACAACAAACTACAACAACGGCGCCGGCCGCCCACAATGCATTGCAAGATCACGTACCCTTTCGAGCCGCATAGTTAGGTTGGAGAGTGCCGCTGTTTGATTGACATCCTCTAGTGCAGACACACACACACACCCTACAGCTGTTACGTCACTAATTTTCTTGTGTTGCAAACCGTGGGTTTTGCTGCTCCTGCTGAAGCTGCCACCATCTTTGTTAAATTACTCAAACATACGTTTAGGTCATTTTATACGGTTTCGACCATCTTATTAGTGATACTTCTACACTACAACAGTGTGTTTAACTCCAAAAGTGAGGACAACCACAATAGGTCTCCTTTAATGTAGCTTCAAATTGTGGATGTCTTTGTAACATCTCTCGCACAGATTCAAAACAGCTTGAAGAACTTACCAGTAACTCATAGGAGGAAAGTGGAGCTCCGTCCAGTTTGAGCTGAAGAGAGAGAAACAGAGAGAGAACATTGGTTTTGCAACAAAAACAAAACAGAGCAATAAAAACCATGACATGCCATTTTTCTCCATCAATCGTGACCACAAGGGCATGCTGATGATTTTCAACACCACAAGTCACGCACATACACCCAGGACTTCACACACATAAACAGGAAGCATGTGTGTGTGTGACACGGCAAAGAGGACACAGCTGACCACGGGGGAATTTAACAGCTTCTATTCCATTTTATAAATGTTTTCAGGAGAACATTGTGTCAGCCACCTCTCACTCACCCTCAGATTGGCAGCCTTCGGAGAGAGATGGCGGACGGTGCAGGTGCGGTGGGTCTTCTGGAAGAACAGCGGGTTTCCTTCCAGATTCAGCTACAAGACGACAAACCACATTTTACAGCGTCTCCCATGCAGAACGAGAGGCCATAAAGAAAACAATCATTCCCAATAAACCCCCCCCCCCCCCATAGAGGAGGATGTAAGAGTGAGGCATGAACGTCTTTACTGTGTGGAGGCAGTGCAGCAGGGACAAAGGAGCCAGTTGGGAGTGTTCCAACAGGAGGTTGTAGGCCAGGTCTAAATGCTGGAGAGAGGACAACTGCTCCACGCCTGGTTCATCACAGAAGATACATAGACATGCACAAATGTATGAGATGGAATAAACAGAACTCTGCAGTTTGATGTGGCTGTGATACTTTTTCTACTTTCAGCACATGACACACATAATACAGGTGCGAAGTTCTTGAAACCTCTGTGATATGATAAATGATATCAAACACCAGGACACAGCTTTCAATATCCTGCTTTCCTAGTTTCTAAAGTTTCACTGGCTCTGTTATTGGACTGTCAACTGCGTCTAAAGTCAAACTAAAGACTGTCTCAGACAGAGTAACTCACCATTTATAGTTTCAAGTTCATTGTTCCTGAGGATGAGAGTGAGGAGTTTGGCCCGAGCACACACGCTAAGCATTGGCGCCCTCTGCAGGCAGTTGTATCCCAGGTTTAAGCATTCCAGTTCACTCAAGGGCTGGAATGCAGAACAAGGCATCAATAGCAATTCAAGTTGAGGGCTTAAACACATTTTTAGTAGATAAATAAAAACCTTTTACTTTAAAGAATTCAGCGCAGTCTTGAATTTTGTTATGGCTCAGATCCAGAGATTTCAGGACGTTCAGTAAACTCTGCAGAGTGAACACAGCTGAAGTCAAACAGCAGGAGATACATCAGTGATGCTTAATCTCTGTGGATGTGTGACTCACTAGTGACTGATCGAGGCAGACGATGGAGTTGTAGCTGAAGTTGAGTGTGTGCAGCTCCAGCCATGGCAGTGCAGAACTCAGATCTCCTCCACACAGAGACAGCAGCTCCTAAAACAGAATAACATTTAAAGATGTTAGATGAGACATCTTCAGTAACGTGTCGGCCTCAGTGAACGTACCTCCAGAGAGCTAAGACTCTTTGAGCAGGTGAAGACCTCCAGCTGGGAGTAAACTCCTCGGAGTCCCTCAAGACAGTGAGGAGGAATCCGCTTCAGCTGGAGAAGAAAGATGATTGTGGGTTCATGTGAGAGTTATCACAGACTGAATGAGATGGATGGAAACTGGGGGAAGGAATTAAAGGGCTCATACCTCTAAATATTTTAATGACTTTAAAGGAAAGATTTTCACCACAGACTGGAGTCTCTCCTTGGGAGGGTTGATGAGCTGCAATTGCAAAGAGTTAGTTACAGTCATCAGAACGAATCCTGTATATTAAATATTCATCAGGTCTCCAGATTCCATGTGAGAGTATGAGTGAGGTCTTCTCACCTTGAGGGAGATGGTTTTCTGCAGGACATCAAACAGGAACTGCAGCTGCAGCAGAGTGGCGGTGTCAGCTGGGTGCGAGGGCAGCGCCAGGAAGCCGTGCTGGTGACTCCTGGACAACAGATGCTGCTCAAACAACCGGGTGAGATGCTGCAGGCTGGTGGCAGACAGGGTCAGCGTGCTGCTGCCGTCCAGCACCAGGTCACCTGGACGGGAGAGAAGAGACCGTGCATTAAAGGTGCAGTGTGTAAGATTAGGTGATATCTAGAGGTGAAGTTGCATGTTGTATCCATCACCTCACCCTCACCCTTCTGAGCATGTAGGAGAACTTATGGTAGACTTCAGTTGTCATTCAAACTCAAAAGATGCTTAGAACATCCACTTTTACTACGGTAAAAACATGGCAGCCCCTGTAGTGAGGACCCGCTCCTCATGTAAATATACAGTAATGGGCTTATTCAAGGGTAATGGGGGACAAAATTAACATTTAGGTTATTATAAATTCATGAAGATGTCAGAATGTAATTGTTGTGTTTTGACAAAAATGACCAAAATATTGGGCAACTTTAAAGTATGGAGTAGCTTTCTGACTCGGATTCTGTTTACATCCTATATCTAATTTTGGTTTTAATATAATTGTGTTGACATGCTTAATTATCTATTATCATTCATGATGTCCCCTGTCACTAAGATGTTATTGTGGAACTAATTGTGTATGACAAACCAGGATTCACTTCCTGATCTTAACAACAATAATAAAAACATTACTGAAACGAGGAACTTGTGGCTTCGTCAGACCAGGAACTTTGAACACTGCTTTAATGCATTTAGAATAGTATCTTTAGCCGTGGAGCTGACACATTTAAATTAATGTGAAGTAAAATAGAAAACAGATGTGGTCACACTTTCAGAGTGATATCGATAAACAGTGTAAAGCCCAAACAGTGCCACAATGCAGGACATTGACGACCGATAGCTACGACTTATACATTCGAATGTTTTAGTTTTACAGATATAAAACCAGAAGTAGTGAATGAAACATACCATAATTTCTGAGGAGAGTGGCCAAGCTGTGAACCAGGGGGGACTGACCGGTGTGAGCTACAGCCATCCTGTTACACACACGGCTAACAGTTAGCCTTGACTCAATTTCAACACAAAATTGAATGACTTACATCTTAGATCATAGCTGTATTATTGACTGTCTACGTATCATCGTTATACAACGCCCAGAACTCAATGTAACCCCCGCCCCCCCAAACGTTACCTTGGCTAACTTAGCAAGCAAACTCAACTGGTAGCTACGCTAGGCTAAGCGTGTCTACCAGGAGGCTACGCTAGGCTAAGCTAAGAGGACAAAATGAAAAATATCAACGTTTCTAGGAGAAAAAAAACACGTTTAACACAGTTTGTTGCTCTGACAGCACACTGCTGTGATGGTGACAATCTTGACATCACATGACCCAAGTGCCCGGAGCAGGTATGGTGTCTCCAGTAGAACAAAAAGTATTTTCGCGAAAATAACAGAGGTTACTTGACGTTGTTTTTTGAAGTTGTGAGATCAAATAAGAGCCACTGTACAGTAAGTATGAATAATAAAAATTACTTAATTTGTGGTATTCGCAAAAACATTTCCAATGAATGTAAAGTAAGAATCTCGTTAAATTTGCGGATGTCGGTGCTGTTTGAAAATTGTGGCTGCGGCAGGTTGCCACTGGATGACGCCCTTTTGCAAGGATTGCAAGGATTTTTCACTATGCATTGACTTTCATTCATTGTTTTCCTTTTTCAAAGCATTAATAACCGCTCTCTGATGCAGTGGTAAACATATCTAACTTTCAGTCACACGGCTCCAACATACATGATTAAAACCAGCCTTATTTTTCTTATTTTTCACATAAGAACCCTTTAAAAGATCAAAACTGGACCTAGTCGGTTTCTAAGACCCATGTCTGTGGTGGTTTAATAGATAATAATTCATAATAAATACTATTAAATGGACCATCTGGAGCCTGGTACCACAACTGCCTGCAGCTGGACCCATGTTAGAGTCACCTGTGACAACAGAGGCTGCACCTGATTGGACGAGGACAGGCTGCATTATCACTGATATGGATCATATGAAATGAGTGATGGTGGATCGAGGCAGAGAAAAACATGAGACATTAGATGTTCTCACAGGGACTGTGATGATGTCAGCATTGTTGCCATGGCGCCACAGTGATGGTGCATCGTACAGTGCCAACATCACATTTACTGCACACTGGCACAGGACGGTTTCTGTGGCTCTGTCTCACTGGGGAATAAATAACGGATTCTTTGAGAAATCTGCACGAGCAAATAAAGCAGGAACTTTCCTAATTTGCACATTCATCACCAGTTGCTAGGCAGCAAACAAACACTCCCACACTCCACTGCATGCAGATTAAAAAGCATATGCACACACGTGAGCATTTTTCCACTTGGGACTCATGATGCGACTGTTTCCATGTAGCTTTAATGTCACGTGTCGTTTAGGAAACATTTCCGTTCATAAAGCCAGACGTCAAAGTTTGGTGATTTTAGAATCTCTCTAAAACAACATTTTTGTTCAAAATAAAATAAATCAAAATAAAATCACACATATTACTGAAAACTGAATTTCTAAGGTTTCCACAGACATGACTCAGCAGTTTGCGCAACTCCAGCCAGCATCGGCCCAATACAGTCACCTAATAAATGGCTTTTTCCCCGACCCCTCCTTTGTTCAGTGGCTCCGCTTATCCAATCAGGGGGAGCTTTAATTAAGTGTTATCAAATGCAAACAGTGAACACTGCTCACATTCATTATGACAGACTTTTTGGTCAAAGTGCAGTGATATAACTTCTTATATAAGGCTTCAGGATTAAACGAGTTGTGACATAAAAAGTTTAAATTGTCGTCCAAATGAAGAGATGACATAAATGACCTTTTATGTAAATTAACAGTTTATTGTCTGTGATCACACATACATGTACATAAAACTCAAAAATAGAAAATATTGAAATATAGAAAATAGAAAAACATATGACGAAGACATGTCCTTAATATGAGTGTATTTTTATATTATTTAACTAATTCAACATAACTCACAATGATAACAGCTCATCGTTAGGCATGATTACACATAGTGATGTGATATTTCAGCATTTACATATAACAGAACTCTTTACATGTTATCTGAACATACACAAAGACTGTAAATGGTCTGGTAAATTCATACTGTGCAACTATAAGTACATGGGCCAATGTGGCATTCAGTGTCTTGCCCAATGACACCTCAGCATACAGAATGGCAGAAGGCAGGAATTAGACCCTTGACCCTCTGGTCAGAAGACAGCTCCTCTAAGCCCCTGGCCACGGCTGCACATTTTTACACAGTCATTTTTAATGTCAATTGTTTAAATCAAATACAAATGAAATTATTTTGAATCATGACTGTGCGTTTTTGATAAAGCACACACACAGGATGTGACGTGTCCAGTGTGATGAGGCGGTGTGTGTGTGGGGGGACTGAGTGTACAGAAATGAAGTGGATGACCTCTGGCATACAAACCTCCCTCTGTTGACTCACAGAGGCACATGTGCTGAACGTGTCCTCCTCCCTGATCCCACGTCCATCCTCCATCAATGTGGAGTTTATCTGTTTGTGTGGCGTTTGTGTATGCTCGACAATTCCACGGCCTGGAATCTACGTAACTGACCTTGGTGGGGATAACTTTTGCACACATGGGTGGATGCCGCCGCCCATCCGCCCTATAAGCCGTTGGTCCTCGCAGACACAAGTCCTGGCCCCCTGGCCTGGCATTTATAAAATGCCAGGCCTTCTCCCCTGCTGCTGGTTTCATAAAGTGACATATGAGGTTCTGTGTGCAAACAGGCCGCCATGCATCCTCCGGCCTCGCGCCCCTGAGACACAGGACGCCTTGAAATGTGTCCTTTCTCCCTGTGTCCCGCCCTCAGGTGAGTGGCCCGGGGCCTCGGTGAATGGGGCCAAATAGTATGAATGGTATTCAATCAGGGAGCACCCGCAAAACGAAACAATCTGCTGGTGGGGAACCGATACAAATGATGGCCTCCGGGCCATGGCCTCGCCGATCGATGGGAAACATGGTGACGGCCGAGGTGCACAGAGGTGTGAGCTGTTCATTGAGTGTCAATGTACATGGTGGCCGCAGCCAGGGAGGTCTTTCAATGTCGGGATGACTCAGCACATATAGAGCTGTTGGTTATTTGTTTACTGGAGGTATGTATGGACAGAGAGAGAGAGAGAGAGAGAGAGCGAGAGAGAGCCAGACAAAAGAGGAGAGAGAGAGAGAGAGAGTCTGATGAAAGAGAAGTTTGTTTACATCCAGTCAGGACCTGTTCCCTCAGGGGTCAGGGTCAAAAGGTCAACGGTCACCTGGAGAGGCAGAGGCAAAGATGGCGTGACACCTCATTTTCATACCAGGAGGAGGAAAGAGGTCAAAGGTCAATTAAGATCAAAGTCTGTACAGATGTGTACACGCACAATCTGATCCCATACATGTATGTTGAAAATCATACATGTATGAGAGCAAGTGAATCATGATTACGGCGCTTTATAGTTGTCACACACGCACACACACATATTCAGATAAAAGCACACACACACACACACACACACACACACACACACACACACACACACACACACACACACACACACACACACACACAGACACACAGGGAGCAGACAGTGAACCTGGGATCGGTTAGGACCCAGCAGACCTCCTCCAGACCTCCGGTACTCGGTCTTCGGTCTTCACCTGTTCTCCTTCACGTTCCTTCTCCTCTCCCTCTCTGATCCATTGGTGCTCGCCAACGACCTGCCGCGTCCCGCCGCCTCCCGCAGCCATGCTGTCCTCAGTCCTGCTGTTCCTCTGCGCCTCCCTGGCCGGTGCCTCCTTGGCGGAGATGGTGTTCCGGTGCCCGGGCTGCACCGCGGAGCACCAGGCGCTGTGCCCCGCGCCCACCGAGACCTGCGCGGAGATCGTGCGCGAGCCGGGCTGTGGGTGCTGCCCCGTGTGCGCCCGGCAGGAGGGCGAGCCGTGCGGCGTGTACACCCCGAGGTGCGCCACCGGGCTGCGGTGCTACCCGACCCCGGACTCCGAGCTGCCCCTGGAGCAACTGGTGCAGGGAGAGGGCCAGTGCCGGCGCAGAGTGGAGCCCGTGACCAGCACGTTCAGCCCGGAGCAGCGGGAGCCCAGCAGCGGTCAGTCAGTCCCCGTCTCCTCCATCAGTCTTTCATGAGCGTGTCTGGACACCGCTGGGCAGCGGAGGCTCAGATTGCGTTGTCATCAAGGCTGGAGCCGCGCACTCGTTTGCACGCGTGATCCACCCCACGGTCCCCACTACTGTTTGTTTGCCCCGTGATTCTGCAGAAACATGCGCCAGGACCCACTCACACACCTGTCCTGCACAGTGTGTGTGTGTGTGTGTGTGTGTGTGTGTGTGTGTGTGTGTGTGTGTGTGTGTGTGTGCAACAGGTTAACCTAAGATTTGCTCCCAAAACATCTTCCTTGCTCCCTGCCTCCTTCCTCCGTTGCTTCCTGCAAACTTCTCAGAAGTTGCTGCAGCAGAAAACAGCAGAGTATTGATGTTGATGTGTCCACAGGAGCAGGAATGCTGGGATTGATTTTGGCAAGTTGGACTTTAAACTTTGACACACACCCACACACACACACATACACTGACAGTTAGGTGGAGCTGGAGGTCCTGGAGTGTGTTACTGTGGCCCCAGGCCCCCGGTAGTCTGAGAAGGAGCTACTGGGGACAGTGTGGAAGTTCCAGGTCTATTAATTCAATGATCAGCCTCAGTGTGTGTGTGTGTGTGTGTGTGTGTGTGTGTGTGTCTCCTCACACTGACACACACACACACATGATCAAAGTTTCATAAGAGATAAACAGGAGGAAGACAGAGGAACCAGGAGTTGGAGTTGGAGATAAAAGAGTGATCTCAGCGCTTGGCCTCCTCAAGGTCACAGAGGAATGAGAGCAACAGAGGGCTCTTTGATTACATTCTCTTCCTTTTCCTCCTCTTTGTCATCATGAGAAACAGTACACATGTCTTAGTTATTTGATTTCCTGCAGTGAATTCTTCAGGATCACAGAAAAATCAAAACAGAGAGCTGTGAGCTGATGAGGAAGGGGAGAATTCGTCTGATCTGGATTATCCAGAAGCTACCGTGACTGCCACTTCTCTGAGAGGTCAAAGGTCACCGCCAGTATTCCTTTGACCCTCCAATGATCAGACTAATAAAATAAAACTCCAGATTTTCAAGAATAACTAAATCTGCCGTGTCAGGCTAATTCAATCCTGATTATCGTCTGTGTTTAGACGAGGAATAGACTTTGCACAGGAATGCCCCCCCCTCCTCCCATCGCCCCCCGCTCCTCCTCCTCCTCCTCAGGGGCATTGATGCCATCCCCCTCTGAGCGTTGACCTCATGTGTTCCTGTGCCAGGAATCTCCTCGTGCTTGCAGAGATCTCCTCTATGCTCGAGAGGGATGTGAGACAATGTCAACAGTGTCTGAGATGCTTCTGACTGCCAGGAGGGGCAAAGGGCAGGGCAGAGATGGAGAGGTGGGGGAGGGGGGGGGGGGGGGGGGCTTAACAGTTGGGGGGGGGGGGGGGGGCGAGGCTTAACAGTTTCATGTTATGAGATAAAATATGTAACATCATGGAGTTGTGTGACGTCTGGAAGTTGACCCCATCGTTTGAACCGATGACCTACAGGTCAGATGAGCTCCAGCTTGCCTCCGTACCATTGTGGTGGTGGAGGTGGATCTTGTTGAATCTTGGTGGTGGTGATGGATTTTGGTGGATGATGGAGATAGTGGTGGTGGATCAAGGGTGGATCTTGGTAGATCTAGATGGTAGTGGATCACGGTGGATCAAGATGGTGGTGTATCTTGGTGGATCTTTGTAGATCTAGATGGTGGTGGATCCTGGTGAATCATGGTGGATCTGGATGGTGGTGGATCTTGGTAGATCAGGGTGGGGTGCGCCGCTGCGGGGCCCCTGTATCTGTTCCGGGGCCTCTTTGGGACCCCCTGAAGCCAGGTAGGCCTGGTCGCCCCCTCTCTGCGGGGGCGTAGGCGTAGCGGGATAGCGGTGCCAGTCTGGAACCTGGCACCGCGCGGACCTTCCGCTGTCGCGCCCCACCCAGTCATCTCACACAACAAACACTTTAGGGTCTTGGAGCGGCTCTGCAGGTAACGGGCGAGTACTGGGGTATACATACTCAATACACACACGAGCACAATACACCCACAATAGCATGGCCGGGCTGGACGTGGCAGCCTTGGCTGAAGGTCTGCAGGCCCTCGCTCCCTCGCCTCCTTGCCGACAGGGTGAGACTAGTGGCTCGGGGGACACCTCGCTTTGGCTCCGGGACGGGGGTGGGTGCGACGGCTCTCTACTCTTGCCTCCTGGGGGGCGGGGCTGGTGGGGTTCCGCCTCCACGGCAGGGAGGCAGACCCCCCTGGTTTGGGGATGGCAGGCCCCGCCACATTGGAGGCCTGGTGCTGGGGGTGGGGCTGTGCTGCGGGAGCAGGGGGGGGAACTCTGGGAACGCCTTACACCATGCTGTCTGCCTGCTCTCTCTGGGCCCTTGTCGCCCCCCCTCTCTGGCCGCCCTCACGGGGCCGGCGGGTGATCGTCCCTGGGGCACTGGGGGATTGGGGCCAGCCTCGAGCTGCCCCTGGGCGGGGACTCGGGGTGCCGGCCAGGCATGGCCTCCTGCTGGGAGTCGGATTGGTCCTCTGGTGCCCCTTTCGCCGGGACTGACGGGCCCTGCTTGGGCCAGCGGCCCCTTGCTTCAGTGCTCCATTGGACTACCGCGCCGGCCTGTGCGCTGGCCCCTTCCGTCACTGGCTCCGGGCTGACTCCTGGGGAAGGCTCGTGGCCTGCTCTCCTATGCCGCACCTCGGGGGTCTCTAGCCCTCCTGGAGGTGTCGGGCCCCTGGCGGCCGC
>JAFBJT010111070.1:4586-68825 GCA_016785325.1 Chascanopsetta lugubris
ATGTATATTTATATATACTTCATATAATATTACGGTACTTCCAGTTATGTCCCTGATGCTCCATCATATCACCTTGTGTGAAAAAGTTATTTCCGGTCTTCTCCGAGAGATGAGAGCTGCTTTGTCTCCTCCTCCTTTGTTAGGTCCAACACATCGTGACTGAAACCAGAGACAAAATCATGCAGTACAAGAGCAAGATGGCCGACGAGGCAGACCTGCGGAGGCGTCTGGCCAGTCTGGAGGAATCAGTGGAGCTGCACGAGCACATGAAGAGACAGGTCGTTCACTTCTCTGGGGCGGGTGTCGCGATATGGTGACATCAGACCAATAATCTGACATTATGTTAGAATCCACAGAATGAACTGTGAGATTGTGTTGATGTAGAGTAATGTGTTGTTGTTGTTGGTGTTGGTGGTGGTGTCAGGCTCTAGCAGAGTTTGAGATGTACAGACAGAGGATGGAGGACTCGCAGCTCTGCACCGAGGCCCAGCACACACAGAGAGTGGTGTCTATGAGCAGAGAGGTGAGACCACACACACACACACACACACACACACACACACACACACACACACACACACACACGCTTGTAGCGCCATAAAACACAGTTACTCTTATTAAACCGTACCACCTGCCAGTGGAAGAGCAGTGGCACACACACCCCACTCAGTCAACCCACAATTTTTAAACAATAGTGCAACATGGCGGCCTCTATAAAGAGGACCTGCTCCTGGTGCGCATATAAATGGAGGAAATGAAAACATTAATTCAGACATTCAGATGGAAATAAATACATTTGATTATTTCAAATTCAATCTCTCAATATGATTACTAATAATTTCACACACTGGTAGATTAGGATGAATGATGGCAGATTAACCTCCTCAGTCGCAGTTAAGATTGATGTGTCATAGAATTACAAAATAATTCATGCCATTTTTAAAGGGGCGGCGTGTAAGATTTAGGTGAAACTATTTCCATTTTTATACATGTTGGTACTGAGAACCCTCTGCAAATGTAAATGTACACACTGCACCTTTAAAAAGTGACTGAAGTGACTTTATTAACTGTGCATACGTACATCATGTTTTATCATGCCATGCATCACATCATGACTCGGCATCATACACACCTGCCTGTGTCGACTCTGAAGGCGGTGGTGTATCTGTGCTGCCACACACCATTTCCGTCTGGATTGGTCTGCGTCCGCTTTGCCCCCCCCCCCACCCACCCCCACCCCTTGCCCGCCTTTCTTCCTGTTTCCGCCTCTGCCCTCGCATTGTCCCGTTGTGGTTGGACTTAAGAGGCTGCCTCACTTCACCACATGTCACTCCACATTTTTATATGTGTTCTCTCGACCTGTCTGTCACCTTTCTTTGATGCAACAGCAAACACGGTCAAGTTGTTTCCACCATTTTCTGGCGTGGCTTTGAAACTGTAGCAATGTGACGGCATGTGAGATAAAGGAATTCAATCATTTCTTTAATTGCTATTGCAGAGGGATTTTGAAGAGTGAGCGTTCAGGCAGAGATTAGTTTGAACACATTTGCAAACGGAATATAGAAAACAAAATGTTTCGTGGTCTCACTAGGTGGAGGAGATGCGTCGGGATTTTGAGGAGAAGCTGCGGTCGTTCAGCCAGGCTCAGGCCCAGTTTGAGGCTGATAAGCGGCGAGCACTGGAGGAGCTGAGGGCCACCCACCGCCAGGAGGTGGAGGAAGTCCTCACAAACCAGCAGAACCAGAGCGCCTCGTCCACCGAAGACCAGGAGAAACTGGCCGAGCTCCATAGACAAGAGGTGGGGGAGAAAGGAAGATAGATGTGATGGAGTAGATGCTTCAGATCCTGGCATGAACACTGAACGCACAGAGGGTTGTTTATGGTGGCGCACTTGGCTTCTGACAGTAACGTAAACTTGACTTGGTTCAAATCGGACCATGAGCCTTTGTTGCATGTCATCCTCTTATTTTCTTCCCATTTTTTAATTTCCTATCAACTGTTTACTGTCCAGTGCTATGACTAATCCCTTAGAATAACACAACACCTGTGTAATCACCACTGAAACCAGAGTGTGTTGAGGCTGTAACCTTGAACCGCTTGTGTCTCTGCAGGTGGAGGCGTTGATGGAAAGACTGGAGGAGCTGACGAAGGACAAGGTGCGTTTGGTGGAGGAGTACGAGGCCAAGCTGGCCAAAGCTCAAGAGTACTACGAGCGAGAGCTGGAGGCCATGAGGAGAACGCACCAGCTCACTACTGAGAACCTGCTGGCCTGGAAACGCACCGAGGTGCGGCCACAGAGAGAAGCCACATGAATTCAAAGTAATGTTTGTGCTTTTACTTACTTAACACCTTTTTTCCCTCATGTGCAGGTGGAGCTGCGTAAAGAGTTCCAGGCCCAGGAGGCGGCGCTGCAGCGCTCGCTGTCCAAGCTGAGGAGCGAGCTCCAGAAAGCTCAGGAGGAGGCCAGAGAGAACCGAGACAAGACCAACAGGCTGCAGACGTCACTGGCCAACGCCGAGGGAACCATTAAGGTCAGTAGATCATGGACGAGTGCTGACGAATTGGGGTGGAATTCAGACTAAATTGGATGAAAAACGTCGGCTGAAAACAAGATAAAAGTAAAAACCTCGGGGCAATAAAAAAAAAAAAAAAACTGTTTTCAAGAAACTCTTAAGTGGCTAAGCTAATGTGCTGTGCACTCATGCTCCTGCAGGCGAATACATATCTGTGGAGCTGGAACAGGTTCATGTGACTCCAGGCTGCAGCAGGCTGGGTTAATTTTAAAGCATAAGATCATTTAGATGGAGGTTGTTTCTGTGTGTCGATGCAGAACCTGCACAAGCAGCTGGAGGAGGCCATCCAGGACGGGGAGATCTGGGTGATGCAGCTGAAGGACACAGAGTACGAGCTAGAGGGCAGCAGGGAGCGGGTGCAGCAGCAGGCCACCGAGATCCTCCACAAAGCCAGTAAGTGGCCTGGAGCAAACAGCTCTGTCACTGTTGTGTCAGTGAGTGAGTGTGATGTGGCTGTTCCCAGGTCAGATTGGCTCCCTGCAAGCCACCCAGATGTCCCACGAGGCCACCATCCGGAACCTGGACCAGGAGCAGAGTCGGATCAAGGAGAAGATCAGCCGGCTGGAGGAGGAGAGAGAAGCTCTGCTTAACCAGAGTCAGGCGTCCAACGAACAGCACAAACAACAAGTGCTCAAACTCGAGCAGGTACTTTTTTCTCCATTCTTTAAAAAAAATCTTTAAATTCCAGTCAGAGCTCCAGAGAGTCAAATTTCGTGTTCCTGTCCTTCCCTCAGTCTCTGCGCGAGGAGCACCAGGGCTACGAGAAGGAGCTGTGCAGACTCCGGGCGCACTACGAGGAGGAGACACGGCGCTTCAAGGAGGCGCAGGTGCGAGCGCTGGAGGAGCTGGAGGAGAAGCAGCGGGCCATGAGGGAGGAGGCGCAGCAGGAGAAGGAGGAGGAGAGGAAGCTTCTCATGACGGTGAGGAACGATGTAGCCCCTTTGAGTGCACTGCGTCCAGCGCTGCATCCTGCCACTAGGCGGACATTGAGACTAATTGGCTTCACTTTCACGAGCAGTCAATTCTTCCAGAATTGCATTGTATATATGATTAAATAGTAAGTCACAGTGACCTAATTGACCCACTTTTACATAATCGATCTTTCACCCTATGGATCAATACCAAGAGCTCTTTACTTATTACATTTAACAAATATATATAGTCTTTTCAATGCATCATCAGGAAACATCTGTTTACGTTCTGCAGTGGTCTGAGCTGGAGTAAACAAGTTCATATATACGGTATATTTATGTACCTATATGTCTTCTCTCGAATCCATTGGTCGTCATTGAAGTAACAAATTCATGAGATAGAAACATTAATTACGTCACACGCAGCTGGATGCTGCTCTCAGGGTTTAAAATCCCTCTCAATTAAATTCCCTCCTCGCAGCAAAAGTGTCCTCAGCAGTTTAAAAACATGTATCTCTAAGAAACGAGCAACACTCCCCCCCCATCCCCTCCACTCTCATTTAATTAGGTCAACATAAAGACTGGAAACATGAAAACAACATCCCTCCATATCTCCCTTCCATGTTATTATCAGTTCTTTCACCTGTGTTTCATCCCTCTGGTGTCTTGCCTCCGCCTCTGTCCTCTGAGTTCAAAGTTGCAGTGCAGCAGGAATATAAATGTCTCACAAGCAGCCAGACAAACAAGATGAAATGAGGCAGGTTAAATGAATTCGCCCGGATTCGTTTAGCGGCCGCAGCGGCTTCACGTCTCCACTAACAAACGCTTTCAAGCAGGAGGGAAGATGCGGCTCGGTGCCTCAGCAGCTGCTGCCATTCATGCTGCTTCCTGTGAACATCATTCGTCAACAATGAGGCTGATTGTTCGTGATGATGGAGGGATGGAGCTATACCAAGAGCCGAGCGTGATGGGCAAACCAGCACTTACAGAAATTGTATTGATATTAGAAAATACATTCGAATTCACAGTATTTAATTTGTTTTTCAATTTTTAAACTCCAAACTGCTCCTTTAAAATGCCCGCCAAAATAAAAGTATATTTTTTTGCTTCACTTCGAATCATTTTTTTTTTATCTCAGTGTCCCTTCCCCCCATATTCCTCCTCTTTCATAACAAATCTTCAATGCTTTTTGAAGCTGACTGCTAATTGGCTGATTTTCATTGACATTAAATCTGCCTCAAAGCCGAGGGAGACCTGTGTGTGTGTGTGGATATGTGTGTATGTGTGTGTGAGAATGTGGGTGTGTGTTTAAAGATTCCCTGAAAGAAAGAGAGAGAGAAAGCCAGAGCAGTGGGGAGAAGGAATTACGGAGGAGGAAGAGAAGGACGGGGGGGGACGGGGGGGCAGTTATTATGTAAGCTGGAACTACTCTGTGCTTCATCACCAGGAGATGAGCATCTATTTTTATTTGGAGGTCTGACGACAAGATGCAATCATTTCCAGGTTTCACACCTGGATGCACCAATAGCGTGTTGATGGTTAAAGGTCAAAGGTCACCGTGACCTCAGAACTTAATGTCAATTAGCTGCAACCTTTCAGCGCAACTCTTCACTAAATCTACTTTTTCAGCAACTTCGGGAAATTGACAGGATCACCTCTCCGTGATTAGCATCGCTAGTTAAGCCCCGCCCTCACTCCTGTTTCCTAGCAACCATACTGCAGTTTCACATTAAGGGTTAATGCCTCGCGGGCTCTTTCAGCTGTTTGCTTTTAATTGAAGTGTGAGACTCAAGGATTAAACATCTCATCCCCAGCTGGTTCTCTTGCCTGTCTGAAGAATCATGTGTGTTGTTTAAGACTCAGCATGAGGCTGATTAGATGAGTTGGGTCTGAGGTCAAAGGTCAAACGTACATTTGACCTCCTGAGCTCCAGTTTTTTGGGAGTTTATTCTAAGTTTGACCAGATTCGGACATCAAGGGTCAAAGGTCACAATAAAAGCTTAATATCCTTCTTTACCACTGTAACACAGACTGTATGCAATTAAACTGTAAATCCCACAGAGCACAATGGCGTCTTACCTCATGATACATTCACAAAAGATTTCAATGTGAGGGATGGATAGAAGTGAATATATTGAGAAGAGGAGAAGTTCCAAGTGTCCCCTGAAGGATTTATAGCTGTGGTTTGGTGGATTATTTAAAAATTGCGAGATGGTCTTTTAAGTTGAAATGACACCTCACGTGTCGCTCCTTCATTCAGCAGCCAGGCTTCACACCCAGCTGCTGCCATGACTCCATATTAAGAGGCAAATAGGATTTACTGCTCACTGGCTTCCATACCCGCTCTTTCTCTCTTCCTCTCCCTCTCCTTACATTTTCAAAGATTATATTTTCAGGGTATTTCATTATAAACCACTTTGGAGCTGTTTTGCCAGAGGGTATCTGCAAAAGGGTCAACGTTCTTCCACGTGAATATATATGTGGTACTTGTATTTGTTTTCTGTGTAAGGGAAGGAACTGGAAAATAAAGTTTTTAAGCCTTGGAAAATGTCTTATCATCCCCGTCCCCTCTGTACTGCAGAAAATGAGTCAGGAGTTCGAGATCAAGCGTCTGTCGCTGGAGGAGCAGCGAGATCGACTCCAGCAACAGCTGGACAACCTGAAGGAGGAGCTCTCAGCCAAGCTCAACATGGCCAACCAGGAGGTACGTGACATTTCTTACCTCCGCTCCGACCCAGCTCCTTTCACCCACGTTCTAAACCCTGTGGCCCTCCCCCTCAGGTGTCGCACCTCCAGGAGCTGGTGCGGGAGGGGCAGCAGAACCTGAACTCTGCTCAGACGCAGATCAGCTGCCTGAAGGAGACGCAGGAGAAACTCAGGGTGGAGCTGGACGCCACCAGGGGTCGAGTCCGAGAGACCAGCAACCTGGTCACTGATCTACAGGTCAGGATGGATGGAGGGATGATGGATTATGGATGGATGGGTGATGTATGGATGATGGATGCATGCATGCATGCATGGATGGGTGATGGCTGGATGGATAATAGAAGATGGATGCATGAATAGATGGATGGATTCATGCATGAATGGATGCATGCTTCAATGGATGATGGAAGGATGCATGGATGATCGATGGATGAATGGTTGGATGCATGAATGGATGCAAGGATATATGCATTGATAGATGCATGGATGATGGATGTACGGATGCATGCATTAATGGATGCATGAATGGATGATGGATGGAACATAGATGATGGGTGCATGTTTAGATGGACGATGGATGGATGCATGGATAGATCCATAGATAGATGAATGAATGATGGATGGATGGATGCACGCATGCATGGATGGATGGAAAAGATTTACTCTTGATATAAAGTATACAGTTAGTGTATTTGCAGTAAGAAGTACTCAGTACTTTGAATACAGCTGAAACCATCACTGCATCTTTCTTATTCTACCTTCGCTCCGGTGATAATGAAACACAGATGAAGAGCGAACTCCAACAGGAGCCTCAGTCACAGCAGCTCTTCACTGCACTGACGAATCACATGTCTGATGAAAGTGGCCTCAGACTGAATGAGCAGCTGATAATTGTATGGAGTTGCTCAGCGCCGCTCTCTTTGCTTTTTCCCACCAGCGCCTCTATAAAAAGACACGGGATTGTATCTGGCGCTCGCCGCCTGAGCGCCGCTTCACCGCCAATCTAGACGGGCTTTTGTTTCCCCAGGATATGAACTCTTAAGAAGCTGAAAGAGGGGATTGTAGGAGGGAAACAAGGGGCAGTGCGGGGAGATTTTTGTATCAACACTTGTGATGATTATTGTCTGGTTGTTGAAAGTGAGCAATAAACTCACATGAACTACAATGTCCCTTTCATTTAATTCTGTCTCTGCCAACCTTACTCCTGCACAATGCACCTTTAAAACTGCAAGACTCTTATTTCTGATGTTATCAATAAATAAATAATTTGTGGACTATCTAGGAAACATATATATGATTAACTGCTCAAAGCCAGAGGGTTGCTTCTTCATATCCCCTGAACAAAATATTGAAGGCAAATCATGTAGGTGTAAGTGTAACTTAACCTTTAGGTTAATTTGAGCCTTGAGATGTGTGAGAGTGCCCCTCAGCTCTAATTTGATGTCCATGCGAAGACACAGATAAAGGATGGTGGAATATGAGCAATTATATTAATGCTTCATTTTTCAGAGGCTTGAGTAACAGGAGAATTATTTTATCTTTCCCCTTGAAGCCATTTTAAAATGAGCTCATCAGCAGGTAGACCACAAACCAACCAACTTCTCCTTCCCAAACCTGAGCTTTTCAAATGGCCCGTAGCCGTGGCAACATAAATAGACTCACGGGTGGGTGGGGGTGGGCATGGTGAGTCACCCAGCCCTCAGCTTTTGGAGTGCTGCCTGTGTTCGGGATGGAAATTTGAGAAGATTTCCTGCTTCTGTTGCTGCTCACTGTTGAGCCTTAAAATGTATTTCACTCAGGGTCATAGGCTCCAATCCCCTCTCTGACGCCCATATTCCAAAACTAAAAGTATACTAATGCACCTTCAAGGTGGAACGAAAGCTGGAAAAAAAAACATTTTTTTGTGTTTGCAGGAGGAGATCGAGACGCAGAAGCAGCAGCACGACGCCCGAGTCATGTCCATCCGGACGGAGGAGAAGCAGAAGATGGACAAGATGGCCGACGATTTGGAGCAGAAGTGGCGAGAAGCGCTGCGGTAAACAAAAAAAAAACAAATCCCATCGGGCTGTCTCAGTGACAGCTTATCAGTGTCACCTCCTCGTGTTTGGCTCCTTCCATTTGTTTTCTCATTCATCTCTTGTCATCTTTCGCCTCCTCTCCGCCGTCGTCACGCTTGTTATCAACATAACAGGCCGACTCATTCTCTCCCAAACACTCATGGACATTCATACCGAGGGAATGAGGCGAGAACTGCAGGTTTACTGAGGTGTGCAAGATTTTCTTTTATCATGGCTAAACGCAGGTAAGGAAGAGCAGTCAATAATCATTCAGTGTGTGTGTGTGTGTGTGTGTGTGTGTGTGTGTGTGCGTGTGCAGGGAAGAGGTGCGTCTGCTGAAGGAGGAGCTGAACGAGGAGTACGAGGCCGACAAGCAGGCGGCGCTGACTCAGCTCTCGCAGCAGAAGGAGCTGGAGATGATGGCGGCGAGGGAAGGCTGGCAGAGGAAGGTGGAGGACCTGCTCGAACAGGTAGAACAATCAATGCATCGATGGACTCATGAACCCATCAATGTCCAAGTTATGCTGGAGACAGGCCAGAGAGCCAACATGGAGGATTGCAGCTCAGTTGCAGCAACCTCCCTTGTCTGTGAATCCTCCTCTGTCCATGAAGCTGCTGCGTTTAAGAGAAACGGTTTGTTTTTGTTCAATTTGGGAGATTTTTTCTTATTCAGTCAAACTTACCAACAGGAAACGCTCGGGAGAATAAACTGCATGAGACAAAGAGAGCAACGTGAGGCAGGAGGAGCTACTGTTCATCTCCCTCTGCAGGAGGAATTTATAGGCTCCCGTGTTTTTTACTTCCCTTTTGAGGCTCTATTAAAAAAGAGCTGCTTCCAGCTCTACACACTCTATTTCTACGTCCAACACCTGGCGCAGTCAGGAGCACAATCTGGCATCATCTGCTCTTAGAGGCTGTTAAAAATGCATATGATGCATTTTTTTTCTATTTTGTTTTGAAAGCTCCGTTGTAGAACTGAGAAGCTTGGGTGCCTCCTCTCCTTGTGCGGTGGAGCAGAGCAAAACCTGCATTTAACAGGGTGGCCACTAGAGGCTGGTAAGAATTATTTTCGAACTCGCTTATTTTTTATTCTAGCGAGGTCTGAAATTGTGCATGATTTAGGGGGCGTGGCCTCCTGTGTGACACCTGGGCCAATCTGGTATGCTCTGTGGATGCTGTGACAGCACCATGGACCCACCCGCCTCTTTGTCCATTTATGGATGAACCAGGAAGTAGGAGGAGTTAGGCATCGACAAGATGGCGACAAGTGAATCATCCATCTCAACTCTCATGAGCACTCTGCAGAAACCTACGAGTGACGCCACAAACACTACGTCCATCTTTGTACACAATCTTTGGTCGCCAACTACTGGCAACAGGAAGTACACTTCACGTCACATTTGTCATTCAGTGAATTTGTACTATCTATAGTCTGATTTACACAGTTTAAAAAGCAGTAAAACAAATTCATGGTGCTTGGTCTCGCCTGTTTTTTTCCCTGTTGGTTCCATGCTGAAAAATCAGTTGGTGGTTTGACACAAATACAATATAATGGGGATACATTTGTTTAATTAATGGATACTGACAAATATACCTTGTTTAAAAGTATGAAGTAGCCACAAAGTGAGGAAAAAAAGAAATCCTGAATGGGGGAAAAAAGATGCATCAAAAATCGTTATAATGGTGATAATCATTAATACCATGATAATTGTTGAATAATCCAATCGTAGCACCCTGAATCGAAATCGATTCGAATCGTGAGGTGCCTTAGATGGCACACCCCTAGTGGACATTGGAGTTAATACACCATGCTATAGTTGTGAGAGGCTGCGTCAGATTGTGCCCCTGCTATGTGAACAGGGGTTTAAGGGCTGTTTAACAGAACTTGCAGTTATAGTATGTTTCTGCAAAGATGATTAAAGTGTGCAGACAGTTCTTGGACACAGAGAGAGAGAGAGGATCAAGTGCACAGGTCAGCTGCCTGTCTTTTTAAATCCCGGCCCTGCTCCTCATCCCCTGCTTTTAAATCCATCTCACCTTACAGTGGTTAATGTAGTATTCCCCCTGCACTAAATCCTTCCAGGACGCGTGTGAGGGGGATTGAGCTGCGGCAGCCCTGAGGAAGAGTGGCATGTGGGAGACCAGAACTGCAAGTGTGAGCGAGCTCTGCCACTCAGAGCCACTCAGACCCCTAATGGTTCCAATATGTGGTGGAAACAAAGCAGGCCTCTGCACTGTAATGGCTTTGTATGGCTGGGCGCGCGTTGTCTGGAAAAGCTGTCAGCTCATTGATCCGGGCTGTGAAATCTCGGGCTGCAGCGTTTGGCTGGTGCCCAAGTCTTCAGTAGCCGGTACACGTCTAATCAAAATGTCTCAGAAGACAAAAACAGTCCACGAGAAAGGAGAGACTGACGCAGGAGGAGGAGAGAAGGATGACGCTCCTCTTGTTGACCCAATTAGATGAATGCGGCACGTCAATGTCCCACTCATCTTCAGAGGATGTTTATTTCCTAAATGACTCAGAGATCAAAGTTAATGTGATGTTAGAAAACCACTTGTTATCACTAATCCCAATATGCCATTACCGGTTTCATCCTTCACACTTATTCCCTTTGATTCCCGAGGTCAAAGGTCAACCCGTCTTCTCATCCCATCCCTGGACTCTTTTCAACAAGCCTCACAAATGATTATTTCCCTCCTCTCGCTTCAGATCTCTCTACTCAAACAGTCCCTGGAGCTGCAGTTGTCCCAGTCGCAGGCGGCTCTCCAGCAGCTGCAGTCTCAGTTCAGCCAGGAGAGGGAGCTGCTGAGCCAACAGCTCAAAGGTAAATGCCACATTTCTTTGAGGTGGTGGAGGTGATGATAAAACAACACATGGGTGTGTTAACAATAGAACAGCTGTGCAGGATAGTGGTTAGTAAAACTACATGTTGCCCACATGTGTTTGCAGAGATGCAGCGGGAGCATCAGAGGAGAGAGCATCGGTTACAAGAGGCTCACTGCTGCGCGCTCAGCACCATGGAGGAGGCCCGGCAACACCAGATCAGGGTGAGGTGCACCAACACATGCAGGATTGGGTCCTGAACGAGCAGGCGGCTGTTCTAAGTCGTTCTGTAAGTCTTCCGCCTTTAATTAGTATGGAATTGGGACACAGCGGCAGTGTTCAACGTTGGCTCATTGTTTTGTCTGCAGGCTTTAATTTCCCCGCAGCCTCAGAAATGATGATATATGTCAGAGCCTCCTCGCAGGCATCTGCAGTCTGGCTTTTTGACTCTGAACTCCCTCGGTGACATTTTCAAATCATCCTCCTCCTCATTTCTCTCTCTCTCTCGCTCTCTCTCTCTCTCCTGTATCTTGGCTTTAATCTCTCCTGCCCCGCCAGGCGCTGGAGGAACGGCTGAAGCAGGAGCAGAGGGAGGAGGTTCACGCTCTGAAGGAGGCCCACAGGAGGACGCTGGACATCCTGAGACAGCAGTCCAACCAGGAGCTGCAGACGCTGCGGTTTGAACTGGAGGACGAGGGCAAAGCAAAGCTTGGTACACGACGAGCACTCCTCTAATATATTCATTCATTAATATATACATGCACACCAGTATCTTTTTATTTATATATATATATACATATATATATATATAGATTCCCCAACAAAGTGAAGTGTAATATAGAAAAGCTCAAAGAGCAAGGAAATGACAGATAAGCTTTAAAACCTGACTTAATATTTAACTTTACGACAAGTTTCGCCATTGCTCTTGACATTGAACCAACCTTGAAATGAAATCTGAGTTTAAATGGGATCATAAAACGTTCCACTTCTAATGGCGAATGCATAATTGAGTACAATCTGAATCTAGCTTTGTATCAAACTATCTTCTTCTCCTGCAGCGTCTTTGCGTGCAGAGCTGAACCATCTCCACGCCACGGCCATCGAGCACCTGAAGCAGATCCACCTCAAAGATAACAGCGTGGCCAAGCGGGAGCTGGAGAAGGCCATCGAGCACAGTCGCCAGCAGGTGACTCACCATCAGAATCATCACGTGTGTTTGTCTTAGTCTCTGTATTGTTCACATGCTTATCTTCCTTTCCAGGAACAAGACCTCCTGGTGCGCCTCTCCGAGCTGCAGGCGGAGCTGTGTTCCCGTAGCAACCGCATCACCGAGCTGGACCACGAGATCCACTCTCTGAACGAGACCATCGACACTCTGACCCGTGAGCTGGAGCTGAAGGGGAAGGAGGTTCTGCGGGTTCGCAGCGAAGCCAACCATCAGATCAGGTTCGTCACTGTTGTTGTTGTTGTTGTTACAAATATCGATGGTGCAGAAGTAAAGTGTGACTCAGCTGTAACTGACCCACTTTACAGACAGAGAGTGAATCCTCATATGACTCACGTCATGTGGGAATCTGAACATCTAACGACTCGAAGCAGCATCTCGGGAAGCGCTGATGCTTTGAAAATGGTTTTTGAATCCAGTCACGGATCAACACACAACAACCTCAGCGCGTGTTTCCACAAAGGATGTCTGCGGTTGAGTAGCTGGGATTCAGTTGCAGTTCAGTCCCGGTACTACACACAGTATCTGAACTCAAAATCTGAAATCAAAGCATCACTTAACCTTGAGTATGTGTTAAAGGTATAGAGTGCAGGACTGAGTGACACCTAGTGGTACAATTGCATGTTACAGCTGAATAATCCCGACCTCACCCTACCCTAAATTAGATGTATTTTTCGTTCAAATCAACCTTCCACTACTGGATAGATTTCTTAAAGGAAACTTAATTTTCCCATGGTCCCGTGCAGCATGTGGGGGGATCACACTCCACCTCCTTCCACTACGATTAAATTAGAGTCCTACATTAGTCATGGACACCATTTCCTTTTTAGAGGAGAGACCACACATTCCTCTTAATCTCCGCTCGCGGCTCCTCGTCATCTTCTGTAATTAAGTGCAAAGCGACGTCGATCTCACGCTTCCCCACCAGGATGTTTAACGTCCATGATGAGACACTGGTGCAGTGAAAACCCCCTGAGGGCGCATGAACTGTACCTACGACTCGACTAAACGTTCTCATGTGAAGCGTCAGTGGAGCGTGAGGTAACAGAACAGGAACCGCTGTTTGACTTCTGTCTGCCTGCTCCACAGGGCCCACGAGCAAGACTTTGCAAAGAGACACGAGCGGGAGCTGGGGGAGATGCACGCTATCCATCAAAGGGAAATGCAAATCATGTTGGCCGACTTCAACAAGGCCCAAGAGGTGCTGAAAGACAAGATCTCCGCTCTGCAGATCCTGTAAGTGGTGTGGTTCACACACACACACTCCCTCGCTGTCTTGGTTTATGTTTTGATGAGTCTGATGAGTCTCACTGGTGTCACGTCCAGGTTGGAGGGGACAGAGGAGAAGCTACGGAACCGAGAGAGTCGACCGGAGGACCTGCACGTCATCGCCGAGCTCAGAGAGATGGTCACCGAGAGAGAGGCTCTGGTGAAGAAGCTGGTGGTGAGTGAACAGGGAGGAGGAAGAGGAGGGGACGCTCCCAGAAGCCAATGCACTCATCTCTGTTGTTGTTGTTGTTGTTGTTTACAGGATGACAAGAAGTTTTACCAGCTGGAGCTGGTCAACAGAGAGACAGGCTTCAGCAAGGTGTTCAACTCCAGTGCCAACGTTGGCGTCATCAACCCGCTGATCAAGGTGAGCGAGAGAGTGGCAGCAGGGGCTCGCAGATCCAAAGGACACGTGGGCGTTCCCCACACCCACTGTGTTTTCCGAGTGTGCTGGATACGACTCAGCGCAGCCAACGTGAGTGGGAGTTCTGTCATCAATGCTGCCGTTGTTCTGCTCCCAAACCCGCAATCACGTTTGATTTGTTTTTGACAGAACACACAATAGAGTCTAAACTGCTGCTTCTTCTTCTTCGTGCATGAGAAATGGAATCTCATGCTCATTAGCTCTCCGATGTCTGCCTCCATGCACAGCTGCCAGTGAAGTTATTGATCAGCACTGAGGGTCATGAAAGCAGCTGCCATTTTTCATTTACAAGTCCAGAGCAAAGACAGCTAATATTTTCCACATTATCCTCATGTTGTGTCTCACAAAAGGCACAAATGAGGTTTTCTAGCTGAGAGTCAGATAATCACAACCTGATCTCCGCTCATGAAGCTCCTCGTCATCCCACTTCAAACGTGCACACATCTGTTAGACCAGCTGTTGGTCCCCGGAGGGCGCTGTGGAGAAAAGGGTCCACATATTGTTGACATAATAGAGGCTTTGTTTTTTTAATAGCTGTTATCACTGTGTGTCTATAGTCAAAAACAGGCAGCCAATCAGATCGCCGCCTCACCAGCTTCCCTAGCCAACCAGCTCTCCGCTTCATCACCCCACCCACCGTGATTCATGATGGCGAGAACGAGGAGGTAGGATCAGGAGGAGGCTTTGCGCCTCTGCTGTCGCCCCTGTGGCGCTCGCTGCCCCGATGCAGGAAAGCCCCGCCTCCGTTTGGCTCCCTCCCCCATCCTCCTCTTCCTCCTCTTCCTCCTCCTTACCCCTCTCCTCCTCATCCTACGCGCCATCTCGCTCCTCATCCTCATCCTCAGGAAGCCCCAGTGGTGCAAAGCGGTAGGAGGTGAGAACTAACTGGACCCACTGCTGCCCCCCCCCCCCCCCCCCCCCCCCCCCTCTGCACACTTTCACTAACTCAGGGAGTGAAGAAGTCGATGCCTGCTGCCTCTACTGCCTCTCACCTCAACCCTCCCCTCACCCCTCGGCCCAAATCGATATTTATGACCCTCCTCTGAAATGACAGATCCTCTCCCTCCTCCTGCATCAGCTGCATTTAAAGTAGCAGTGGTGGCAGCCGCTCACAGGGCCAACGCTTCATTACTCACATCTAAAGCTGCAGATCAATGTCAGGGAAAGTCGTAAATCTGCAAAGATCCTGAACATAAAAGGACAAAACTTCCAGGCTGTGGCAAAGTGGACGTCACACGCCGGGCGCCCCACAGCTCAATGACTAAAGAGCCACAACAGGATTTGGTCTCATTGAAGGAATCGGAATGTGCAGGTTCCAGCCGTGGAGTGAGACTCAACTAAATGCTCGCTGCCTCCTGGGATCGAAAGGCCTTAATGTTCTTTGTTGAATTTTTTATTTCAGCCTGAGCCGATTCTGAGCACCTCATTGATCCTCTCATTCCACGGAAGGCTGCACTTTTTCCTCCAATAGTTCAGACTCAGCAGAAACTCAGGAAAATAGAAATTCTTGTATTTAAACAGCCCTTTTTGATGCCTTATACCTGAACGCTGATTCTCTTATCCGCTTCTAATTTGAAATCTCTTTGTGCCTCACTTCCTGCATTCCTTCTTTCTAATGCAGTTCAGTTGTAGTTTCTGTTTCCAATGTTTCTTTAATCGATACTGTGTCTTTGTTTTCAGTTTGTCCGAGCGCCTATCCTAACCTTGTGAACACCATATCTCAACAACGCCTTAAGACAGCCTCTTCAAATTTGGTACAAGTACTCAGCTGGAGTCACGAATGAAATGATTAAAATTTGGTGGTCAGAGGTCAAAGGTTAAGGTCACTCCAATCACACGAATCCCCTTCTTTTGTCTTGAAGGAATGCGTCAAATTTGCCACATGTGTTCACGTCAGCTCACGGATTGAGGTCACGGTCACACCTGCTGCAAACTGAATTATGACTAGATAGAAATAGAACATGAAGGATGGACGTTCACCTGTGGTGTCACTTCATGCATGGATTGGTGGATTGTGTCACCACACTGTGGCTGAGGTGCAGCCCAAAACTGCAGCATGACTTGCAATGTCACACCTGCCTCTCTCCGTTCATTTCTTTTGGTGTCTTCCTCCATTTTGTTCTAACCTTGTTTCCATTGTCTCCCCCTCAGCCCTCCTGAGGCCAACGCTGTGACCCCGTCAGAGCCCAGGGTGATAGAGGCAGGAGAGGGCGGGGAACAGGCCGCCAACGAGGAGGAGCCTCAGTACTTCACTTTCTGACAGGCAAAAAAAGAAAGCAAAGTAATGGGACAGAGAGATAAAGCTGGATAGTGATGGCAGTTTAGAAGCAGCAGCACTCTGCCCTCCTTCACAACGCCCCCTGCTGTCCATTCTTACAACTGACCCCCAGAAATAGCAATTTAACTGCCTCACTTTGAAAATGTATATTTTATTCTAAAACCTTCACAAAGAAGTGTTGCTCATCATCGGCCCCTTGTGTCATAATTTCTGTACTTATTGAAGAGTCTTAAAAGCTCATTGAAAGTTACCATGGAAACGACACCAGCAACAACAACAATAACAACAACAACAACAAATCACTTTACCTTCCTGTCCCAGTGCTTTGCCCGTGTACATATGGTAACTTTTTGAAAGTCATTTTCAAAGCTAGCTGAGGGGTGCTTGATTTACCATTCTAAGAGGAGAAACACCAAGATGAACCGGGTGAAGCGCCCCATCGCACTTTTACTATTCTAATATTTATAAAATAAACAAGCTACTGTTTTTCTACGGTCTGCTTGTGATGCCGGTGCACCAGAGACACACGGAGGAAGGGTTCTGTCACGCTTCCGATGGTTACGTTTTAATGCCAAGGAGGGTCGGATCAATAGGGGCGGAGCTCTTCCTGCTGCGTGTCGCTGCCTGTTGCGCAGACCTTAGAGCATGTGAAAACAGAAACACTATCATAATGCTGCTGTCACTCACTTGAATCTTCTCTGGTTTTTTGGTGTCTGTTTATAACTTGACTCTAAAAGTTTACATCGTGTAGGGTAGAGTTCTCATCGGCCCCAAGGGTCAACCAGGTCCATTCGGTTCATGTACAGTTTCCAGAATGCATGGTTGTCATCAGCCCCATGAGGGGGCGCTTGTTTTTCATAGCTGATGAGATGAGACGGATGGTTCTGGGAGTTTAACTTCCTCTCACGTGTTCACTCACCTTTTATAGCATCAGTCACGCGCGTTTTTCCAGAACAGAACCACCTGGGGTTGAGGTGGTGTTTGCACTTTTAGGTCTGTGATTTATCCACTGGGGAATATCAAAATGCCCAGTATCTCCATGCTAATACCAGTGCAGATATTCTGGAATCAGAACCAAAATTGAATGAGTTCTTCCTTACTCTTCAACGTATCCTTCCACTGAGTTTTATCACAGACCATCCAGTAGTTTTTGTGCAATGCTCTACACATACACACAAACACACAGCCTGCTTCATGGTGTTGGTAATGAATACTGTACCACCAGTGCATCTGTGTTTTTCTTACTACATTTTCAATCATGTATTTATTTGTACATTAATAATTCTACTTTTGTCATCGCCCTGAATATATATTTTTACTTACTTTATTATTCTGCCACATTTAAACATTACAATGTCAACATAAAGTATAAATATGTTTCCATGGTTACCAATAATCAGCCTGTTGAGCCTATTCTGAATAAGACATGACTCTTGTGACATGTCTACGTAAAGTTGTGTCAATGTGACAATATATTAATTATGGATTGATGGAGGTTGTGCTATCGAGAAAATCGTGTTTACATAGAGGGCTTTTTGTCTTAATGTGGTTGATATCAGAATAATGGCGTCCGGGCAAACATGTAAACATGTCTGCTGTTCTTCTGTTGTTTGTCTGAAAATGATGAAACTGTGCAAGTGAAGAATGAAAGCTTGAGATCAACCTGTGTTCCGAGATTGTGCATTCTGTAAATATTAAAGGGTAAAGTGACAAATAGGGGAAAGAGGGGGTGAGGGGTCGGAGTCCCAACAGTGAACCTCGGTGTGTTCACTCCTCCATTTGCACTGTGAACCATCCTCAACATCACATTTTTATCTATCTTCTTCTTTAGTTTATGTTATGATTACAACTTTATTCTCCCCTTGGATGAGTTCACGTACATGCCTTCTAACAACATGTTTCAATACAATGCTCAATGTTGGAGAATCCCAACACAAGGGTGAAGAGTAAAGAAGCACATACTGGGTGACTGCAACCCTTTTATTACTGTGATAAAGGACCATTCCAGTGTGTTTTTTTTACATGAGTAATTTAACATAATGCCAAAGTTACTGCTGTCGTGTGTTTTCACTGCTGTCATTCAAATCTAGTATTTTTATTTGTAATACCAAGCACTTTTGGTAAAATTGTTTTCTGTATTAAAGCTGGGGTCAGTGGATAAATACACATGTAAACAAACAAACACTGGAATGGTCTGTTAAGTTAAGTTTTGCTTATGGGTTTGAAATATAAAAAATAATAGAAAAAATGTTTATTTATGTATATCTTTATGTTTGTTCCTCTTCCTGTTTTGTCTCAAATTACTTTTTTCCTCACTTTATTTTTAAGTCAACTTTTTTTATCATTACTTTTAAAGTCATTGCAACATACATTTAAACTTCTTTGTCTCTAAACATCAGTTAAAGGGAAATTATTCTTATTTTCTTTTTTACACAACACTGATATCTGCTGGCCATCAGTGAACCACTGGAACTGCAACATATGAAGTCATGAAAATGTATGTTTGGATGATTTAGTTTTTTAATGTGATGATATACAGACCAGGGCTCAGTTCATTTCACTTTCAACTCGCTTTTCACTAAAACTGCAGAAAAGTACGACTGAAAGTAGAAATATGTTTTTGCAGTTTGTTGTATGAGGCGAGTTTAAAGTGGGTGGATGTCACCCTTGTAACTCATCATTTAATGATGTCTGTCTTGCCCCTTTTAAATCAAATATATGAGAATTACAATAATAATGATATTTATTTACATTTGTATCATTTCTGTTGTATGTTACCGAAACAGTAAAATTATGATTGTGAGATAAAGCGTGTTGTTGAACTTATTTTGTGTGTATTTGTGTTTATATGAATGCATAAAACTATCTTTGTTCACCCTTAAAACAAAAGGTAAGTAAAATTAAAAGAAGTAAAATTATTTAAAAAATTAATGTAAATGGTCAATTTATAATTATTTTTCATCACTTTAAAATCAGTTTAAAAATAAATGCATTTTTTAAATTAGTGTCATATCATAAATTACCGCCTGTACATACATAAAAAAAAGTCTTCATTTAATTTTATTACCTTCCATATTCTGTTTTACTTAACCGGTTTCTGCTCTGACTTATAAAGAACTTTCAAAAGAAAAAAAAACCCGAAAGTAAGCTTAAATTTCCGAAATGGCGTTGTTTCAGTTTATTTACGGACAGGATTAGACAACTTTCATTAAAATCAGTTATATTCAGAAGAATTAAATATATGCGAGCTGCTTGGACAGTTTTGGTGGCATTTCTCTTTCATATCTGCGTTTTGGGACAAAACTAACAGGTGGGTGTACATTATTATTAGCAATGAGTGTAATGTAATGAGTAATTCGCCGTGAATTGGAATGTGCTGATTTTTTCCAAATCTAAATCCATAATGTACTTTACGCAATTAATCAATTCATCACACCCATGTCTTAAACATTGTTTTCATGCGGTTTATTTGTTGGCTCTCAGTTTAAAAGTCACATGGTACATTCTCCCAAATTCACATAACAAACAACAAAACAAACAATATCTTCATTGTGAACTTCATACTGGATTTGTTTACTGCGTGCTCGCCTCGAGGAAATGTCAGTCAGCAATCAAAAACAGCTGAAGGGGCTCTAAGAAGAAATGAATCATTCAGTGACATCACACCATACAATGTGAGGTTTTCATTACGAACAACTACGACATGAAAATGTGTGTGAACGTGTGTACAAAACTCGAAACCCTCCAACACATGAGTAATAATATATCTGAATCACATGTCCCGCGAATATATCAAGGCCTGATTTGGTCTATGGAACGTCATTCTCTCTAAATTACTTGAGAACGTTTAATATAAATCATGTTCTATATCTCACATCTATAGAGATGTGATGATGAACTGCCTAAAGAGTTAATCGAAGCTCTTTGTTGTGGTATACATTATTTTTACTTCTGTGGTGCCCTCTAGTGTTTGTTTTTTATCACTGCAATGCACCCTGGGAGTCATAGTTGTCATCTTGGTGTCTGATCCATCCTCGCCACAGAACTGCTCCAGTTGAGTTACATGCATTCTGCTGTCAACGGGGATCATGGAGAGTGATGTGTTGATTTGTCAATATCACACACATTGCACATACAATTACAGGAGACGTTGTTGCTCAGGGTGTGTTGAATAAAAGAAGTCAGTGTTGCAAATCAACCCTAAAATCAATCATGGCTGTTGTCAAACACAGTTAGGCTGACATTAGGAAGGAGGGCATTATTGCTCTTGTGGAAATCTGATCTATGTGTGTGAGTTAACACCAGAGTCTCAGCCAAACTCTTTTCCATAGCTCAGCCTCATCAAGCTCTCTCTCTCCCCCGCTCTCTCCCCCTCTCCCTCTCTGTGATTCGACTGCCCTCAGCTGCTCAGCAGGACGATGATGTAGATGAGAAGGAGACAGATGAGGATGAGGGTGAAGTTGACAAAGAGCTCCTGCAGGTTCCTCTTGGCCTGGGGGTTCACCTCGATCTGGGACGCTCGGCGGATGGCCGACTTGGTCATGTGCTGCACGCGCTCCATGGCAACGGCGAGCCCGTTCGATTTTGAAGGGCTTGGATGTAGGAGAGGAGAGAATCCGGGCAGGCTGATGGACCTGAGAGTAGATGGTGTGAGGATGGAAGTCTGGAAGTCTGGAGGTGAGAGCCTCTCTTTGCCTTCTCTTCTGCAGAAAGAACGTTACATCTCAGAAAAAGAAATCTTGACTGACACTGGTCTCGGTGCCGCAACACCCTCCTTTGGCCGACTACCCTTACATGACCTTTTCTGTATCACGGTACTTGGTGTGATGATTACAGAGCTGCTCGGAGGTGTCAGCTGAGGCCTGCTCAAGTGTTTTACCACAGCTTAGCTGCAGTGGCAGCAACACAAACATCATAACAACATGTTAAAACGAAAACATGGGAAAAACCTGTCGTGGTATTTGAAATGGTATCTCTAGTATTATTTATATTATTTGCAAAAGCTGTGATACCGACACATCTGTGGCCTCAAACTGAGTCAAACAAATGTATTTAAAGAGAAATAACATCTGTTGCGTAAGATGTGACCACAAGTGGTCACTAGAGACACACGCAGGATGCATGTTAACCACCATGTGTGAGCGGACGAACTTGTCCACCTGTGATCCCTTCTCTCTAATTCAGATGTCGGCACCGGGTCTGAACATAGCCAGAAACAGTGGCAGCTCTCAATCTCGTTTTCCATGACGAGGATAATTTTAGACTGTCGACATCAAACCCAAGCATCCCAGCACTGATCCCACGACCCCCATCAAGGCCTTGATTAAATCTGGGAGGTCATAATAAAGCTTTCCTTTTTATTTCTGACAAGTTATTGTCTAGGTTTCACCCCTGAGGCCTTTAAAGGTTGTCTATAAACACTTACAAGCCCATGATGAATTGCCCTAAGGGTAGTTTTGAGACTGATGTATCCATTAAGGACGTATAAAGTGGGTTTAATCAACTACTGTCTTGCCCTGCTGATACCAGCCCCAGACACTTGTTGTGGTGTAGCTAGAAAAACACTATCTCAGTCTTCCACTCTAGCTCCATGAATTTGATAATATATTATGGCATAAATGCATAAAATAGCATCAAATCTCTCTGTGTAAAAATCTCTCTCCTCTTCAGAAAAGGTCAAAGCATTCCAGTCCTGATGTGTTAATGAGCTGTTTAAAAGTGAGTCTTGTTTTATCAGCGGCAGTATTTCATTGATTTTAACTGCATTTAATGGCCGTGTTTAGCCTTGTGGGGGCTTATGCCCTGCTTGTAAATCAGCTTGTATTTTTAGATGTGACTGATAGAGCAGCATTACCTCCTGGGTTCTCACTGAAAGGAGCACGTTGTACTTGCAGAAACACAATCAGCTGTTGTCGGCCATTGTTGCCAGGAGCTCAATTCCTCCCGTATGAGCAGAGTGCGAGTGATGTGTTGTGGAGTAACAGATGAGAGTTATTCTGCGTTTCAACCTTGATGTGAAGACTCAAATATTTTCTATATTGTGTGTGTGTGTGTGTGTGTGTGATTTCAGAGGGCACCTGGATGCCAGTCATTCCGTGGGTGTGACTTTTATCAGTGTGTGTCAACGTAGTGAGCTGTCATGTCAGGGAGCAAAAGAGGTGGCTCAGCAGACACACACACACACACACACACACACACACACACACACACACACACACACACACACACACAAACTTACCCACAGATTACAGCTGCAATAACAGGTTCCATTTTGCACCAAAAATGAACAAATCCATAGATACCTGCATCTTTTGTCGGCATGCTCCATGTTAACCTGAAACTATTACATCAGAGCTTAAATGGAGCTCTGAAATCTAAAAAGAAATCATGTGCCTTGGACAGGAATGTAAGAAGTGCAGATGAGTGTTTATCCCTCTGGGAGGTTCAGTCCTGATTCCATCTCCCCTGCCTGCCCACTCTCTCTTTCTCCCCAGAGCTGTGTTTACTGCATATGAACACTTTTCACTCTTTAATGAAAACCTACAGTATCTTCACTTAAACATGGCCTCTTCTTACCTTGACTGTACAATAAAGGACGTCCAGCTGTAGCTGCAACATCTAAACCGTTGAAAAGTTCAGTAACTTGTTAATATGTCTGTTTGGGCTGACAGTCATTAATTAGCACTGTATTTCAAAGCATTATTAGCATGTTTACAATATTGGTTACGATGATTAAGATCCCATTTAATGTCATAACAGTGCCTCTTACCTTCCAGATGAGAACAGAGTCGACTGGAGCCTGAGAGAGAAATGTCAGAGACACTCACCGAGGCTGTAAACACAGTAAAGGAGGGGGAGCGGAGAGAGAGAGAGAGAGAGAGAGAGAGAGAGAGAGAGAGAGAGAGAGAGAGAGAGAGAGAGAGAGAGAGAGAGAGAGAGAGAGAGAGAGACAGAGAGACAGAGATCAAGGTCGCACTCGAGCTGGTGAATTATGAATTTGAGGCTCTTGGAATCTGAGCCCTAAAAATCTGTAAGTACCCGGTTGTTAATCCAAGTCCTATGACCGACAAGAGGGCCAAGGTGGCAACAAGTGTTCTGTGAGCATCTGTCATTCTACATAGCAAACACTGTCATTTTAAAATGATACCTTTACTCTATAACTTTTCTCGTGACACAAACCATGAAATGTAACATGGGTGTCTGAGCTTGAACGAGACAGTCTGGTCCTTTTGAATATGTCAGTGCCTGCCCTGCCCTTCTCACCTGCCGCCGAGCAACAATTGTGTTTATTGTGTCTGTTATGTGTAAAAGTGGAGAGGATTTTGCCTTTTTAACCACTTTTTCTTTATTACGTATTCGTCTTCAGTCTATCCAATGGTCATTTGCCGCATTTTGTGTCTCCGTCGTTATCGTTCCCACAAAGATAGACCTCTAAAACAACAAAATCATGAATCAAACAGCAAACTGTATCATGTTGGAAATCAATCAAATGAAGTGCGGATAATGTGAGCCTCCTAGATTCAACAGCCGGTGTCAACCTGCTAGAATTCCTCATCCATTGTACAATCCATCTGTGACGTGTTTGTAGGGGAAGGCCCGTTCACCGCAGCTTGGCCTCCAATCAAAAGTCACGGCTCGACTGGTTTTATTGTCTTCATTCTCCTGGCAGGCTGATAAAACACTTGGCACGGTGAGCAGCAACAGCTGATGCCACCTCTAAATATATATGTTGGGCAGTGAAGTGCCTGGGAAATGATTCCTACACATACATCCAGATACTGACAAAGCAGCTCTGACATCATCATTTCCAGGATAACTTCTACATTTCATTTTCAATGACTCCCGCAGACCCTTTCTGGAGGATGAGAAATTACATGAACGTGTGTTTGAGTGTGTGTGAAGCCCCTGAACTGCTTATGTCACTCCAGAGGATTCACATGGGGCAACAAAAATCTGTAAAAAGTAAGAATAACGCCCCCCCCCCCCCCCCCCCCCCCCCCCCCCTCTTTCTCCCCCCCCCACCCTTTCTGTTCTGTGGCCCAGAAAGCATCACATCTGCCTTATAAGGAGAAAGTGCATGTAAACAGGCTCAGTCATGTACTGGGCAGCCTGCTTGGTTGTTTTTCCAAGTTGCTGCTGCTCTGTGGATACACACAGTCTGAGCATGGATTCAACCAGGGTTCATAAATACACACACTTCACCTTCAGTCACGACAACTGTTTATTTACACACTGGAGAATAATGAATGAAAATAGCATAGTGTTCGCATCGTAAGTGCGATTAAAACAAAAACACTTGAATGATGTCATTAGCTGGACTGTGTTCATCAAAACACTTCATTAGACTTGTGGTTGTGTGTCTGTTTACAGCAATGGTGAGTCAATTTGGTCCACAGACTTAACTCCGGCTTGTATATCTCTTTACCATCCCAGAGGGCTAACCGCTCACATGGTTAACCCTAACCCGAACCCTAACCCTAACCCTAGGCCTTTTAGCCGTGTCAGAGCTGGTCTCAGCATATTTAGCCCAGGGTCACCGTACAAAACACCTTTTGAGTTTTAATGAAAGGCCAAGAAAGTGCCATTATTGGCAAATTGGACAATTAAAAGAATCCGTAATTGCTCGATTGCCATTGTAACCCTTGGTTAAATGCAGTGTTTGAGCTATTGACCTTGGAACTTGGTTTGCAGATGCACCGGACACAACCTCCAGGTGAGAGCAGCACAGATGCGGGATGAAGCACATTACTTTGCCATGTAAGGATAAAAACAGATCTCTTGTTCTGTCATGTAAAATCTGTCTACAGTGAGTGGTGGTATAAGTACACATGTGCTTGATGGAGTGTGTCTCACACACTCAACTCAACGTTTTACTTTCAGCTGAAAAATGACGGGGGAGAGGGGAAAAAATCCACCAAGAAAATAGTTTTCCTTTTTTTCCCCCTTAAGAGCTGTGGGGCTCTGCATCCTTACATGGTGAAATGCCAAACAGCTCTGGCGAAGACCAGAATGGGAGGAAGACTCAGGCCGGATGGACTCAGAGAAACCACTGCTGAGTTCACAGCACACGTGCAATCCACAACTCTTCGTTTCCCTGATGATGGATGCCATGAAACTTGGGACAGAAGAGGGTATATCCTGTTATGGATGTTCATGCTCTCCAGAGAATGAACCCTTTCGACTCGACTCTGACCATGGCCCCCTTGTGGATGCTTATCGCATTCACACAGTATGTCGAAGACGAATGTGGACCAATCAGGAAAACATGGACGTGGGATTTGGCTGAATTATGTAAATAACACCCCCCCCCCCCCATTGGTTCGTCCTACAGTTCAGTGACAAACAAGATGGACGTGGAGAGGAAAGATCCTTCGCAGAGGTGAAGATGGACGGATGGACAGACAGACAGAGGACATCATAGATGTGAAGATGGAGGACGGGGGGTTGCCCCATCAGCTGTGTTTACTCTGGAGGTCTTTGTGCTTCTGTTGGCAGCTTCACACACATTCTTTCTCTCTCTCTCTCTCTCTCTCTCTCTCCCTCTCTCACTCCCCGGTTGTCGTCCTCCCTCTCTGTTCTCCAGATATAGCAAAGCTATGTGGAGAAGCCTACAGCTGACTGTTCCCCAGAGGCCTCCGTCTAAGTGCAGCCTGTATCTGATGCGAGCGTTTGAAGTGCAGCACCACCCCCAAAACAACAATGCGCCTTTTGAATCTTGCTCTAATGATATTAGGGCGTGTGTGAATGCAATTTATAGATGATTAGATTTAGAGGAATTGAATTGAGGATGTTTTCGCCGAACAGTGCCGGGCACTATCTTGAACATTCAGGGACAGTTGATATCACGGTTTGTAATCAGCGTAATCCCCAGAATCCCATAGTTATATTTCAATACTGTTTTTTGTCCTTGGTCATCCTGTCTTCTTGGTAGATGTGTCTGGTGGACTCAGGAGGCTGCAGATCCAGGCCCTCAGGGTGGGAGGCCAGAATGAGTCAGCCTCCAAGAAACTGTACCTGGGTGAGTGTCTGAAAAGTCACTTTATTTACCATAGCAACACATCAGTTTGAGGGTTCCAGTCTCAGTGACATCGAAAGGAGCAGGATTGTCAAATATTCACTTTGAAAACCCAAATCTGATTAAGTTAACGAAATGAGTCGGGGAGCAGCCTAGTCATCAATCTATCACACAGCAGGGCCGCAAACAAGCAGCATCCCCAGATGTTTCCGTCACAGCATCAGTACGCACACTAATGCCCCAAGCATAATGTGATTACGACAAGAGTGCTGCACAACACACACACACTCACACACACACACACACACACACACACACATACACACCTTAATCTGATGATCTGCTTTTAATGATATCGTTAATATCTGCCGCTGAGACACACAGAGAATCCTATTATTAAATCATGGAAAGTTGTCATCTTATGACTTAGAGCTTTTACAGATGCTGCTTGGAGGACTGTCGTGGATCAACAAGAAGATCCCAAATATTTTTGAATACTTAAAGGTCAGGGCATTTGCAGTGTGCTAGATGCTATAGTTCCTCTACCAGAACTCAAACACTGTTGTATAGATGCAGCCTCAGGAACTCTATGCTTCTTTGACAAAGCGCCAGCTGGTAGTCTGACAGGAACATCCGGAGACCTCTGGGCCTCATGCCACGTTTCTGTGCCTCCAACCAGCTTCAACTCGGAGCTGCTCCATCTGCTCGGAAGGTGATAAACATTTCTTCCTTCGGAGATTCGAAGTCGGCAATAGCTGGTCCCAGTAGAAAAGAACAAATGTCCCCCAGTTTAATAACGAGCAGTGTCTCTGTTGTCACGTCACATCCCTGAGAATAATCCACACCTCATCTGTCCGGCTAAAATAAACCAAAGGCAGCCGACCTACTAAAGATGACACCGCAAACAAATCCAACACGCACAATAGTTGGCATCGAAAGTCCATTTCAAATCCAGACCAGACCTTTTTGTTCAAGCTAAAACCAGTGATGTACCACAATAGCCTTAAGTAATCGCCGCAGGCTACTGTTGTCACTGTAATCTAACGTAACCCATTCCTGGCATGTGCATCATCCCTCTTTAAAAGAAATGCAAATGGACAGAACAAATGCAACAGAGCCTCCTGAACTAAAACTAATCGGAGCAGCTGATCCCAAATCCAGCACCGCTAACGGACAGCGACCCTCAGAGAGACCCGGCAACAATCACTCAAATGTGGAATGCCCAGGACACTCGTCCCACTAAAAATAACACAAATCCAGCGCACCAGATTTTTGGGCGCACTTGTCATTCCCCCCGAAAATAGAAATCTACTGAGGCTCACCTGCTGCGAGATCAGAGGATATTCCTCCTCTCTCACTATTACCCCTCTCATCCCCACTCTGGTTATTGTTCAATCCAGCTCAGATTTAATCTCTTTAATATCACTTTTCCTTTATCACAGTCGGATTATGGACTAGAGATGGTAATCCAGAATATATCCATAATTCGGGATCAGCATACAGTGTACGTCTCAATATGTGTGTGGTCTCTCTGGCATTAAAACAATGTACACGAGTGCCCACAGTAATCTTAAGTGATCTCTTCTTATCTTGTCTCAGAAGTCCATGTCGGGCGCCTGCACAGCTTCAGCATGTGGCTCAAGGGCCCTTCAGCAGGACGCCCACCCTGCCCATCACAACCTGCTTATCTGAGAGTAAGAACCCTTCGCTTTCACACAGTCCAGTTGAAAGTTATATTCAAGCATTCTGGTTTGACCCTGAAGTCATCTGCTGTGCTCTGATTGGCTGCTGAGGTCAGCGTGAATGATGGTTGGACGCAGGATTATCTGGACGGGGTTTGTCTCCAGTTTGATGAAGTAGGAGCAGCGCAATGGAAAAATAACTGCTCTATTTATAAAGGCCCATTTAACATCGGTGGGTCAACTGTGTCGCTCACAGGATCACAGCGACACAGATATCATCCTAACACACATGTTCACATGGTGTCACACACGCCAGGAGATGTACTGCTCATATTGTCAAACACAAGATGATAACCAAGGCAATCAGGAAACTGTGGGCTATGATCCCTTCACTCACTAACCCCTGCTCACTCTGTGTGGTAAATTCACAGCGAAATAATGAGTCTTTGGACAGCTGATTTCAAATGACCATGGTTAAAAAAATAAAAATGATAGAGAACTTGTTCATAAGGTATTTTCTTTAAGTTGCAGTATGCAACTTCACCTCTGGATATCACCAAACCCCGCAACTTCTTTCTTTGTGTAATGCAACTGTGCCATCCAGTGGACCAACACAGGTACTACAACAGCATTAATGCTCCCCGCGTCTGGCCTCCGCGGTGACGGTGTTGATTCTCCTCGTCAGTGGTAAGAAATTGATGTTTAACATTTGATAGAAAATAGCTGATTTGATTGACTACACTAAAATATATACATATATATTTGATTGTTTGAATGGTTTCAATTTTTTTTAATCATGTTCACACAGGACACGAGGGAACAAGTTCTGGGAACTCAAATCAAAACTGAAAGTAGAATAAAGTTCCTGGAGGATGTGAAACGTTTTCTTTTTTTGGAGAAAAAACATTTTCAGTAAATGTTTTTTTTTCATATGTGAACTGTTAAAGTTAATCTGAATATCTTTAAAATTTAAGTCAAACCATTCATTTATTTGGTGTCTTTAAAAAGCTTTTTACCCCCTTGAAGAAATTGATGAAAAAAACTTGAAGTCAGAAATATGCAAAAAGCCTTTATCATGGTGCTCAAATCGTCATGGAAATAGCTAATGCCTCAGAATGAAATATTACCAACTAATTGGAAATGATCACACAACGTAGATAATTGCAACTCTGGGGGATTCGTACAAAAAAGATAAGAAAAAAATAACTATACACTTATTCTGTATAAATACACGTACAAAGACCAATAACATGCAGTTCAGAAATATGGTAATTGTGTGCTGATGTTTAAACTGAGGTCACAGGTTTTACAAGTTATAAATGTACATGAATTTTGCTTCATTCTGTGGTTATGACGGCAGACAGAATGGGGCCTCTTGGATCACTTCCTTTAGAAACCATAAGCATGCACGCTTACATGCATGAATATGACCTACCAACGCTTTGACAGGAAATAACCTTCATAATGGAAAGTGGCTCTTCTTCTTTTCAGCTGAGCACAATCAAGATGATGATGAAGACGACGGCTGCTGCCTCTGAAATGCCTCTGCTGCTGTGGCTGCTCTTCTGCTTCTGCATCATCTGCCCCACAGGTATTAAGATCTCCTTATGCTTAAATGTATTGATAGATATAATGTGGAACAGCCCTTTGGATTAGATTGTCATCTTGGTCGAGATCACGTTTCAAACTCACGCTGCTTTTTAAACTTAATTTATTGTACCCTATATCTTAAGGTAAAATCATTCTTCTACATTTTCTGTACTTTTACTTTTAACATTTTATTACATTGTTTCTGTTTTATGTATTTTTTCCTTTCTGGTTAAAAAAACAAAATGTAAAGTAAATATTGATATAATTGTAAACTGTACAAATATTGTGAAAATGATTCAAATTTGAACTTTTTAATTTTGGGGGGCAAAAACACATATTTAATTAGCACTTTTTAAAGGATTGCTGCTCCAATGTCATTGTATTTGTCGCACTGACAATAAAGGTCTACCTATAAAACTATATTCTTTACGTTTACATAATGAGTTAGCTAAAAAGCTATTCATTGGCACTGCCACATAATGATCCCCATCATTCATAAACACTAAGGAGCAGGCATCATTATTTGTAAATGTCCATGTGATACAGGGACATTTGTGTGAGGTTAGTCACAGTTAATGGACAGTGTTGGTTCAACTGTTTTTAAGAATACATATTAAAGGGACTCACTAATAACTTCTGTTCCTGAACGCTGTGTAATCACATGTTGAATTGTGTTCATGCTAGTGCCCATTTATGTCCATTGATTGTTGCGGCTGACTACAGCTTCAGACTTTGCCCTGGCTGCAGCAGAAGCAGCAGATCTGATGTGGGCGCATTGGTCGGAAACCAGGTCGAACAGGAAACTGATGAAAAAGGCAGACAGACGTTTCAATGGCCACGGTCACGGTTACAATTCAGCAACAGTGCCTGCGTATTTTGATGTGTGTCACGGATCACTAGCTTTTTAAATGCTTCCACTGATCCAAGAAAAATAATGGAGTTACACAATTGTAGTTGAACATTTTCAGGATCTCCATCATTTGATCCCGGTTTTAAAATGAGGGCTGTGGCTTGGTGCTTTTTGTCTCAGCCAGTTTTGCAGAGAGAAGGTATGAAGATGTTGACATGAGGCTTTCACACATTCGTCTGTCGCTTCCTGCTGCTGTCCCCTGCTCTACGGTCTTGACATACATCATTTACTGATCAAGATCTTCTTCTACACAGAAGAGACTGTCTGTATTATTTTGACTTTTAGTCATATCGCCATGTTTCCCCACAAATGGACAGTTTTAACCCTAACTCATGGCTGCCATTGGCTCTCCAACATGCCTTGAAGGTAAGGGTGAGTGGAAGGGTGTTCAGATGCCACTTGCATCTTCAACACTATGTGTCACTGAATCCTACAGATCAGACGCGAAGACTGGAACAAACCCAGAACCAAGATTGAATAGATCTTTGGTAAATGACAGAATCTCAGCCGCCTGTGTCTCCTCTTGGTGATCGTATAATTAGAACGCCATTTCCCACCCACCCTGTAAAGCCCTATGAGAATAACTCTGATTTGTAAATACGGGCCATATAAATACAATTTTAATTTGATTTGATTTGATTTCCAAATTCAGTTGTGTCCATTCCTGGCTACTGTAGAAACATGGCAGCTAGCCTCCATGGAGGAGGAGCCATTTGTTGGGGCTCACTGTAACCAATTATGTTATTCAGGTCAAATTATTATACATATACGAAAGTATAGCTGTGGCGGTTTATTCCATGCCCGTGGACGTTAATATTATCAAACACCAATTTGCTCTTGCATGATTTCCTTTGAATGATGATGAGGTGCTGACGTCAGCAGTTTTGTCGCTCACTTGAAGCCCCTTCCTTTTGCCGTGCGATGAATATCCTCCACCTTGGTTCGTACAGCAGCTGATGACCAGGGCTGCTTGTGTGTCTGCCTGTGTGTTCCACAGCGTCTCAGGGAGCTTGTGAGAGCTACGTCCGGACAGGAGCAGACTTCACGGTGCCTCTGACTCACCAGCTGAAGAACAGAGACAGACTGAGGTGGGAGCGAGACGACACAGTGATCATGGAACGAAAACCCGGAGTGGACGGCGCGGATAACTATCTGAAAGGAAGCAAAAATGATATTCATCTGAATGGATCCCTGAAGCTGACGAATGTGACCAAGACGAATGAGGGGAGATATACCCCTGTGGTTCACTCAGATGTTGGGAAGTTCATAGAAAATCTGAAGAGTCTGTATTTATGTGTTGAAGGTAGGACACAGAAAAATCCATCCCAAAGTGTGTGGCATGATTCGGTGAACTGTCTTCATTTGCATAATCCATCTCCACAGATCCGGTCCCACAGCCTGAGCTGACGACCACATGTCAGGAAACCCAAGTCATTCTGACCTGCTCTGTTGCACAGGTGAGGACAGACGTGTTTTGTTTAAAGGTGCAGTTCGTCAAGTTCAGAAAAGAAGGCAACTTTACAGGTGAAGGATAAAGGACTAACCCATGTGATGCTAATCAAAACAGAATTCAGAGGTCAAAGGTCGCGGTGGCCTCTCCGAGATTGAATCCTCTCATATCCTCTTGTTCTCACAGGTGAAGAATGTCAACTTCCTCTGGTTCAAGAGCAACAACAAGTTGAAAGACAAGAAAAATACTCTGACTCTTGACGTGAGCAGCATCGGGAAAGATTCATACAGCTGCAGAGTTTTTAACCATGTTAGCTCTCGGGACTCAGAGGTGGTGACCGCCTCCTGCTTCAGTGAGTGCACTACCACCATGTGTTTCTCAGCTGGTGTTCAACATTTCAATGTCAATGAGGTTAATTACTAAAATACCGTGTCTTCTCTCTTCCCATCTTCCCATCCTCAGACTTTTTTAGCTCTTGGTTCCTCTGGATCGCCGTAGGCAGCGGTGGAGGTATGTATGTAACTGCTTTGTGGGAATACTATGATCAAATTGGCCTGAAACAAGCTGTCATCCATCATGAGCAGGTCTGGTGCTGGCGCTGATCATTGCTGTTATCATTTGCTGCATTCGGGCCAAACGGAAACGACACAAGCAGATCAAAGGTAAGAGGACCCCTGCGCTATTGGTTATTGTCCTATCACATGATCGATAGCATCGTAGCAGTATGAATACAGAAGTGAATGGGGCATCCACAGGAGCAGCTTCTGAAAATTCGACATCCCCAGAAAGCTGAGGAATGCTCTTTATTCTTCGCTTTTTAAATCCTTGCTCAAATAAAGACATAAAAAGAGTTATCATGTCCTTGAAGATGAAGAGGAGCTGCGTCTGGGATGGTCCAACCAGCAGCAGCAGGAGCAGCGGCAGCAGCAGCAGCAGCAGCAGCAGCACTGTCCTCAACACGGCCACATTTCAGGCCAGCATCAGCACCAGCATCAGAGGCAGACGCCGGCTGGTCACACTGGTCCTCGCCCTCATCGCTCCAAACAACACCGCGAGCGCCAGTCCCGTCCCAGGGAGCCGGCCCCCGTCAGCGACCACCTTCAGCCCACCCCCAGGAAAGCTGCACAGGTACAAGTGGAGGTTGATGCCATCATCTCAGATGAGAGAACTGACTGTTGTGACCAATTCTTCTTCTTATTCCCGCTTTCTCTCCAGACCACCAGACAGGCTGGTAACGGTGAAGAGCAACCCCCTCCTCTTCCTCAGCCAAGGAAGAAATCCCCCAGAGCTCAGTGAGAGGGATGTGACGTGCCAATCAAGAGTTAGGAGATGGTGAAGGTGTTGCGTTTATTGTATCAAACATCTGTGGATCCGTGGTTTTCATTTTCTTGTATTTATTTCATAACCATATGACCTGGAGATTACTTTTCTTTTCTTTTTCATTTGATTGTTTTATAGCTAAGTCACAAACTGAGGAGTTTCATCTGAAATGTGAAACTGACGGTTTCCAATTTTACCAAGATTCACTCTTTTTCATTTTTTTTTCCATTCTCTGTTAGAATTTTGATGTAAAAAGATAAAGAAAATATTAATGAAAATGACGAGATCTTGGAGATATTTATGTGTTAACCAAGCTCATCTAAGCCTCTGTTTTTACCTTTATTGCGAAACAGGATTTTTAAATAAATGGTGTGACTTTTTCCAGTAGGCTAAGTAATGGAAACATTTCAAACTGCGTCATCCTTTATGCATCTGTCTGCTTTCAGGTGGAAGACAGACAGACCACGTATTTTTATAACTGTGTGTGTGTGTTGTGTGTGTGTGTGTGTGTTTTTGTGTGTGTGCGCAGACACACACTTATGTGCGCGCCCCACATATCCTGTGTGTTTGTGGTTTTGAGCTTGTATATGCTGAGCTCCTGCTGAGTGCAAGATGGGGATGATGAAAACACAGCGTTGACACAAATATGTTCCCAACAGTGTAACTGATCTTTAGAACCACAGCGTATTTGAGCATAAACATACTCATGCAAACACACACACATCAAAGTAATTAAATATATGTATGAATTATATGGGGACATAAATTAAGTGATCATTCGTGTGTATCTTCTTTTGAAGGATAGGATGTTGCACAGCTATCTCCACGTCCTTTGTTGTGGTGAGATGAACTGGCTAGAGGCAGACTCCATTTTCCCAAGTAAAAAATAAACGTATTTAATTACAGAAATGGCTTATAAACAGTCGGTTTGAGTTTCTACTGTGGATATATCCATTTTTCGGAACTTTAGAGCCCTCACTGGTGAGTTACACTGTTTCCAAAATTCAAAACTTGAGCTGAATTCACATCAATATTATGCTAACGGATAGCACTGCTAATGAAGCACTGTATGATCACATATGAAAGTGATAATTACTTACTTTCAATAGTAAAATGACCTGGCTTTGAGATTTCTATATAAGCAGCATAGGTAACCTGCTCATTTTATTTTATTTGTACAAATAGTGGTGGTATAAATGTGGTGTAATTTGCTCTGTATCTTCACACAGATGCCATTTTGGGTCTTCTGAGGAGCCCAATGTCTGCTCTTTGCAGTAAGAATGCAAAGCGCAACAGTATTTTAGGGTTATTCTGTGAATAATTGTTTAGATAGTTGATTCCATTTGAATTTATAATATAATTCTGACTCAGTCTAGGATTCAAAAAGTAATACACATTTCCATATGCTTTATTAGTGCATAACATTTACATGTGCATCAAGTGAACTTAAATCAAACTGATAAGACATAATCTCAGTTATGTTACATTAGAGAAAAAAAACATATAAAACAGAAACACATGGAAGATCAAAGTGAACAGTTAATTTCCTAAGCCTGTCCTATTTTTTACCATCTTAACTGATAGTATGACAATACGTATAACAGTTTCTTGTTGTTATTGCCTTAAACTATGAGTGGATAGAATCATCATGAGTATCATTCTAACACCTAAAACCACACTGAATCAATAATTTCACACAAAATACGATAATCATAGCTTTACTCTCTTTTGAGTATTACATGGTAATAAACAATCTGACATGTTTCACTGAAACAAACGACATCTGCCTTATTCTGGCAAAGAGTTAAAGAATGGACTGTCTGACTGACAGTGGTCTTGCGCTCGTCTTAAAAATAAACCTGTCTCCCCTTAAGGATCTGCCGCACCTGAGGACACAGACATAAAGCGTTCAGTTCGGGGGCTTTAAAAGACAATTTCTCAGAATATTTCTCCGCCCACCTTTTCACCAAGTGGCCCCTCGGGCACCAGATTACACGGAAGCTCATTTTCACAGTTTTTGGTCCCGGGGTCGGCTCCTTTTCTCATCAGCAGCTTCACTGCTTCCACCTGGCTTTTGCGGTTTTGTAAAGCGCTGACAATATGCAGGGCTGTGTTCCCGCTCAACTCCTGAAACACGGTGCATGTCACGTGCAGTGTGTGCATTGTAGCTTCACTCGAGAAGAGTCAAAGATGCCCCGGATACTACTGTTCGTGCGCTCCAAATATTGACTCACCTTGGTATTTACAATGTGCAGCGACTGACGCTGGTCAAGAATAATCTGCAGCAAATCGACGTTCGCCTCCTCGGACGCCATGTGAAGGCAATTGCGTCCGCTTCTGGAATCCTGTTGGAACGTGGCAAAGAGACACGGCGACGAACGGTACGTTCAACACGCCTTAATATAGCATTGAGCACATCGCCAACTCTCCTGCAGCCATGATATGTACCTTGGCTGTGAGTGACGCTCCCATGCGCAGCAGAGTTCGAATGCCATTCACTAACAGACATTTCCGATGCTGCAGCTCGACCTCCACCTCTGAGCCAGGACTCTCCAGACACCTCAGCTCCCTCACAACCTTGTTGTGGGACCGCACCGCTGAGTGGAGCGGCGTGAAACCTCCAGAGAGAGAATAGTGACCTTACACGTGGCACCGGTCACAGCGAAATCTCCACAAGATCAGACTCTCACCATCGTAACTGAAGATGTCGATGTCGAGGGGTTGCCCTCTCTCCCAAAAGCTTTTCCCGATGGTCTGTGACGGGGGAAAAAAAAAAAACACAAATTCAAGCGGCTGCACGCACGAGGACACGTGTGGACACGTTCACTCTGGCTCACCTGTAGAGTGAGCGCGTGGCCCTTCTCGGCACACACATGGAAAGGCGAGCGGCCCCACGTGTCGCGCACACTGATCTGAGCTCCGTGCGCCAACAGATCCCTGACAATCAGGTGGTGATTGGTGGCAGTGGCGATGTGCAGCGCGGTCTGTGCGGGGGGGAAAGGATCACCGTGTCACACACAGTCGGAACGTCGGCTCATGAGTCCAGCGAGAATAACCTTGTCGTACTTGGCCGTTGTGTTCCTTCACATCCAGCGCGCCCCATCTCGACATTTTCTCAGCCAGCACATAAGCCAGGGCTCGTTTCCCTTGGGCCACTGCGATGTGCAGAAATCTGGCGGCGAGGAGAAAACGACACTTTCACGAGCTTGTGTCCAGTATTGTGTAAGCGTTGTGTCATCAGTACGGTCGAATGTCGTGCAGGAGACTGCTGGGGCTTCCCAGCATGCTTTGGGGGGCATGGAGCCCCCCGGACCACTGTTTACCGTACGGTCGCCTTATTTTTGTAGTTATAACATTTATGTGCATTTTACGTGGTGCTTCATTTCTTTTAGAAAGATTCCCTGTTTGTGTTCTGTTTTGTTGTTCGGGCAGTTTGTGTGGCACCATGACTTTGTTTCGCATTTGTTTTCCTCACTTTCCTCCGTTCTGTCTGCTTCGTGTTGATTGAAACTGAGCTATAACAGAAGAGTTGGCCTATCAAATCATCGACACTGTCTCATTTGGTCGACTCTCGAACGATCCAGGTCACAATACGTACGTGTCACCGTCCGCGTCTTGTCTGCTCAGCAGTTCGGGGGGAACATCTGCGACTCTCCGTGCCACCTGATGGATTTGCCAGTGGAACAAAGTGACCCTGACCTCGGCCCTCGGAGCAGCGTGTGGAGGCAATGGTGGACTCGGCGTGGGCTCGGTCTTACAGCGGACACTTTCGGAGTACGCAGGAGGGAGATGAGCGGCGCCAGTTGGCCATACTTGGACACGAGGGCCCAACGTGTGTGGACCCACGTCTGCGGCAACAGTTGGGTATTTTGCATATTCAAATTCTCGCTCCCCGCCGTGGTCCGCACGGGAGCAGCTCTGGGAAGGGGAAACATCAACAAATTGTTTTTCCAGTTGAAACCGCTGCCTTTAACCCTTTCATTCAAATTCCGAGTTTCAGAGCAAACCATATTCCAATTCAAATTCTGAGTTTCTAACTAACCGTGCGTTTCATCACCAGCAGTTCTTTCACTGTGCTGTTCTTCCGCCTGGCCGCCTGCACGCACCTTTGTGATCCAACATCAGCGCCTTTGCAAAAACACACACAGAAAAGTGATGACATGGCAATTATATTACATGTTTATGTACAGTATGTGGGGGCTAAAAGTAATTGGAAGTCCTCTAAACCAGGGGTGTCACACTCATTTTCACCCGGGGCCACATCAGCATTATGGTTGATCTCAAGGGGTCGGTTTTAATTGTGGGACTAAATGTAATTACTACCCAATATATAAAAAAAAAAAACTCTTTAATTGTCATTTATTCAAGTTACAAATATTGCATTTACATACGTGTGTAACTAGAGTTCATGGGCAATATATGCTTTAGACTTGTATTTTTACATCATCATGCCTTCAAGTTCTCGCGGGCCAAGTAAAATGATCTTGCGGGCCACATTTGGCCCGTGGGCCACAAGTTTGACATATGTGCTCTAAACCTCTACTCACCAAACTAATGATAATATCAGGTCATTTCTCTAAACATGTTGTGGTACACACAACTATATGCAGCTCATTGAAAAATTGAATTCAATGACAATTCAACCATCAACAAATTTGTTCTACTATAATGTGCTCATCCTTTGAAAGGTATTTGTTAATGGCAAGGTGAGAATTTCAGCACAAGTATGCTTCGTTAAAACCACCCAGACCTCTGGCCGCAGAGGTCAACACTGTGGGGAATCCGAGATAAAGCCTCTGTTTTTACCTTTATTGCGAAACAGGATCTGAAAAAAATAAAAAGTCTGCTGATTTCCTCGCTCCTCCTTTCTCTTGACAACAACAGCAGTGGGATACAATGCTCAGGATGCAGAGTGGTGCAGGTCGGTCTGTGTTGCAAATAGAAACACTCACCTGTATGACTGTAGCTTAGGCTGCAGTCTGTCGTCTCAGTCCGTCCAACGTCCAACATGCTAAGTCATTAATTAACCTTGATTTGAAGCTTCCCCCCCTCTCTCTCTCTTTCTCTCTCTCTCTCTCTCTCTTTCTCTCTCTCTCTCTCTCTCTCTCTCTCTCTCTCAGCCCTGCAGTGTCAACAGAAAGTAAGCTGTGACGTGAAGGTAAGTGGGGTGTGGAGCAGAGCAAACAACTCCACAGGGCAGGTTCTGAAATGAGGAACTAACGCCTCTAAAAACATTGACAGCTTCCTGGTCAACATTTCACCCACATGAGGCAAGTTTGTGGCACTTTCAAAATAAAACCATTCACTGATGAACCCATTCAACTGAGGTCAAACCTTAAATGATTGCACATAATAATAATATTAATATAGAATAATAATAATGATCATTATCTATATATAATTGTTAGTTTTATTGGTAATTACAAATACAATGCACATGCAATAGCCCTTAGTTAATAGGTTCACTAAATTCCCATGCACTGTACTTTAAATAATACTTCTGGCTTCAGAAGTAAATCTGGATTAAGGGTAAGAAGAAATATGATAAAAGCCGATGAACCACACCCCTGTCAGCAGCTCATAATGGATGGGATTTCCCCCACTAACAGACAAGATGTTCTTGGCTTGAGTCCAAACACTGTTCTTATGTTGATAGATGGCCAATGACAACCAGGGGAGAGAAACACCCACAACAAGTTAAGTAGGAACTAGAGGAGCAAGTTTTCTGGGTTGTATATTCAAGTTCACTCAGCCTTATTTTGAAAATGCAAAGTCATCCAATCAAAATGAAAGTTCAGCAGTTCACTGATGGCAACATTTATTCTCTCACTCTACCTGCATTACATTTCAGAAAATGTCAACAGCCACCGTTTCCTCGTTTTACAGCCATCACATAGTTGACCAACACCCGTCTCTTATTAGTTCCTCGTGACTCGTCCAAACTTCAGGAATGTCACACTCAGTTCAGGAGGACAGGATTGTACATTGCTTCTCATGCATGTGGTCATTTTCAGTGCATTTCACATTCCATTAATAAATATCAGTTAGTAAAATGTAATTATACACAATAGTGCACCTTGCATACACACTCTCATATCCCCCGTTGACTGTTCACTGTAATTCATTGGCAAACATTTCTTTAAAGGTACAGTGTTTAGGATTCAGTGACATCACGTGGTGAAGTTGCATGTTGCGGCAAATAGCACTCGTCACATCCACAATTTCAACTTATGTATATCAACATCAATAAAGCTGAAAATGTTTAAACAGCAGTTCATATATTTGGGTATGTAGCAATGAAAATATCAGAATAATTTTATAAGGGACCCCTCTTCGTCTGAATCTTACAACCTGTACCTTTAACAAAATACCTTGCTTTCTTTCTCATCCACACAAACATGACAAATGTTGGGCAACAGAATAAAGGTGTCAAGGGTCGTTCCTCAAACCTTGACGTAGCATCATGGAAAATATATTTAGAATATCGAGTAACATTTTTTTGGTGTCCAACATAAATAATTCAACTCATGGGTTCCCATTTTATCCTCAAAGGATGTTTTGCATCTGTCAATTTCACAGACATGTACCTTTTTACATTTGTGGATTCATATATACTGGATTCCTCATCATTGCCTGTCATTGCGTGTTTGGCTATTACACAATACACATATCCTATACACATATCCATTTTTACAAATATTCCTATTCACACTTCCTGTGTCTTAATCCCAATTGATTGACAATACATTGATATTAATCCACTTTTGTTCGTACATAGCTCTCACAGGACACAACTCTATAAAAAAAATCATCTATCACTTCTAAGGGTGTGTCAGGATCAATACAACATCACAAAGCGATGATAACACCCACTTGATGATTGACATGAAGTTATGTGGAGCGGTTACAAAGATGTGGATTTGTAGCATTTCTATATAAATAAGATCAGAGATCAAACCGTACCGACTTAAAGCCTCATGTGCACTCCCGCTAATCTGGTCTAATGTACAAAGACAAATAAAGTCAGTTTAAAAAAAGAAAAGGAGAAACGTGAGGAAATGTCCCTTTAGTCTTTTTTTAAATTTGTCTCGTCAGTGGTTCAGCGAGAAAACAGCATCCCTCTGGAATGGAGGTAACACGGAAGTGGTGGTTTGTTTACGCTTTCCCTCTTTGCTTGAATGCCTCCAGATATCTGATCCTAGTTCTGACCTAAAGTGGAAATCAAAGGACAGGAAGTTAATAGTGTTTTGTTTGAGTAGAAATGTAGATATGCACCTTTAATAACCGATTAAAAAGAGTTTTTCCAGATACTGACCAGCCAAGTATTTAGCGCTGATCAACATCAACATGCTGCCCATGATGTAAAAGCCGAGCGGGATGCTGCTGAAGATGCTCGGTTCAACTTGAAGGAGGAAGCATAAGAGTCAGAATAAAAACGAAACACTGATGTCATTGCAATTCATGGTGTGGTTATGAGTAAACCTCCTACTCACCATTTCCTTGACAAATAGGCTCTGTTGTCTCCCAGTTCATGGATTTTTGCACCGCCTTCTTCCAGCGTGCATACCGCAACTCGCTCTCTGCAAACAGAGATATGTTAAGTTAGGATACACTCACTGCCACCACCATCATCATCATCATCATCATCATCATTCCATCTTGTAAACCCATCGTTCAACCTTCAGGGTTGATCTGAGGATCAAACTTCTCTGATGTGACTTCACTCTGGTCCTCCGGGTTTAGGCTCCACACACTCACGCCCTCTGCCGCTCCGGCCGCCATCGCAGCGCCGAGCGCTGTGGTCTCAGGCATGGATGGTTTCACTGAAAACAAGAACAGTAGAGCCTAAATGAATCAATGTAATGGAATTGAATTGAATTGGAGCATTCTCTGAACACAGGGAGGGATGACATCACATGATGTTGCATACAATAGGAGTGAGCTCAGTTTTTGAGATCTGGGCGACCTGGTTTGTCAAAGAATCAGTTGGATCACTGTCGCAGTTTATCATGTAACTACTACTGTTTCCATTCAGGCATGGTGGAGGAACCAGGATGCGCCCACCTCTTGGATCAGCTCCAGCTCCACACATGACAGTATGATGATTCTCTTATATTGAACATTTTACATGATAAGAAAACTTTTTTTTTTCTCACTGTCACCTGAAGCAACAAAGGAGCAGCTGCGTCAAATGTACTTCCTGTGCATCAGTACCAACACACTGGTATAACATGGTCTCCCTGGAGATGAAAACAACCATGCAGGTGACCTATAAAAACACTACTTTATATTTCATTTCTACAAATAAACATTTCAATAATAAATACGACACTACTATTACTATACTAATAATACAACCAATATTATATGTTTAATTTGTGAGTTAATCATCAAACAATAATTAAGACTAATAATACTAGAGATTGAGGATATTCAAAACAAAATAAATCATTTCGATTATTTAAACTACAAAGTGCAGTGTTTCTGTGAGGCACATTTCCACATTTGACTCATGTCAGAGATACAGTCTAAAAACATCCTCCCCAATGAGGATGGACGAGCAGATGAAGGATGTAGCACACTGACCATTCTGACTCACTCGTCGGTGAAAACATCACATTAGAAATCTTACCAACAGGAATGCACAGGATGTCAGCCTGCAGCTGCATCAACAGTCTGTTGGACGTCATTCCTCCGTCCACCTGGAGCTGAGTTAGAGGGATGCCGCTGTCCTGATTCATGGCGTCCAGTATCTGTGTGGACAAATGGACACAAATGTAGCAGCACACGGTGCCTTTGGATGATACGGACACTGACAGGTCTTACCTCTCGTGTCTGAAAGCAGACAGCCTCCAGTGCTGCGAACGCCAGGTGGCTCTTGTTGGTGAACTGAGTTAACCCACATATGATCCTGTGACACAAAGTAAAACAATCAGGGAGATCGGTTTATATGTGTATATATATATATATAAATCTATTTATAATATCTCGCTCTCACCCTCTGGCACTAGGCTCCCAGTAAGGCGCGTACAGTCCCGAAAATGCAGGAACGAAGTAACATCCGTAGGACGTGCCGACGGAGGCGGCCAACTTCTCTGGAGAGGAGAAGATCAAAGGAAAAGGAATATATTATTATTATTATTATTATTATTATTGAAATACAGTGACTCACCGAGCTCCTCGGACGATCCGATGATGCCCAGATTGTCCTGCAGCCATCGAACCACGGCTCCCGCAATCGCCACAGAGCCCTGCAGGAACCAGTTAAGCCTTTTCACCCTTTAGTCCACATTCATGTCAACCTGCCAGCTCATTCAACATACTCTACCTCCAGTGCATAACACGCAGGCTTGTCCCGGCCAAGTTTGTACGCCACCGTGGTCAAGAGGCCATGCTCCGACATCACAGGCTGCCAACACACACAGAAACGTCACCAAACGCGCTATATAGAATGCAAATTCTTGGACAATACCACCATCTGCTGGTGGTAAATGGAGCATCAAAAGAACAGATCATCTGGTCTAGTAATGGACTGTACCTTGGCTCCAGTGTTTCGCAGAAGAAAGCAGCCAGTTCCGTACCTGAAATATGAGACTTTTGAATTTTGTTGAATTTCTACAAAGACAAATTGTGCTTAAATTGTGACAAAATGATCACAAAGGCAATCTTACGTGTTTTTTGCCTGTCCGTCCTGAAAACACATTTGTCCGACCAAAGCTGCCGACTGATCACCCAGACACTGGAGGAAACAAATAAAAAAATGTAACAGACTCCAAAACATTTAAAATGTTAAAAAAAAAAAATAATAATAAACTTACCCCTGAGATGGGAATACCTGAAAGAGCTCCCGATTTCTGTAAGAAGAAAAGAGTCATTGATTTACACCTAAAATATTGAATGAAATTTAACTATTTGTTTTATCACTGTTCAATCGGCATTTCATCATAACAACGTTAAAATGTAAATCAATGTGAATTGTTATTGCAAAATAGATTCTTCAAAGTTAAAAACAACACAATTTGAACATGTAATTATAAAAAAAAAAAAAAAACTTAAAGCTCATTATTTGACCACCACATGAAGCCAAATAACACAACTAAACTAAACAGCGGTTAGCCACTGTGACCGTGGAAACACAGCGAGGGGAAACAGGGCTGCATGTGTTAGTCTGTTAATATGAAAATGTCTTCACTACTGCAGCGCTTTTGGTTAAAGAGGATTCAAGTGCCAAAGAGTGAAGAGATTTGGTAAGCGTGATTATGTGCGTGTGTGTGTGTAGGGGGGGGGGGGCGGCGGAGGGGGGGTCATGTAATTATATATAAAAAAAAAAAAAAAAAACTTAAAGCTCATTATTTGACCACCACATGAAGCCAAATAACACAACTAAACTAAACAGCGGTTAGCCACTGTGACCGTGGAAACACAGCGAGGGGAAACAGGGCTGCATGTGTTAGTCTGTTAATATGAAAATGTCTTCACTCCTGCAGCGTTTTTGGTTAAAGAGGATTCAAGTGCCAAAGAGTGAAGAGATTTGGTAAGCGTGATTATGTGTGTGTGTGTAGGGGGGGGGGCTGCAGAGGGGGGGTGGCCGGTCAGAACAGCATGCTACACATCAGAAGCAATGAGGGGACAGGGACCATCCAGTACATTTCCAACAGAGGGCATGTGTATGTATTTGATAACCGTGGTGTAATACAGTATATCAGTGTCGCTCCACCGCTACACTCATGGTTCTGATGAGGGATCTGTAAGTAATTGTACGAGTTAGTGGATCTCCGGGATCCATCCCCGTATCATGGGGTTGAGTTTTTTTTTGCCCCTGTGAACCAGGGAGCCGTGTTGTGGTTTGGGTGGCAGTGAAGGACCAGACCTGGGCGGCAGAGAAGCTCAGATAGAGGAGGGGCAGTGTGGACAGGACAGGACAGGACCAGTGATCCTGGAGGGGAGCCTGGGAGTATGCCCACCCGGTCTGCATGTGTGCTGTGGAGCTGGAGCTGGAGAGGGCACATGACCGGGTACCCTGGGATACTCTGTGGGAGATGCTGCAGGAGTATGGGGGGGGGGGGGGGGACCCCCCTCCGGGGGGGGGGGGGGGGGGGGGGGGGGGGGGGGGGGGATCCCCATACACCGAGGCCAAGAGCTGTCTGAGGAGTTGGGAGTGAAGGTCAATACATACTCCGCAAGAACAGAGAACTTTGTTCTTGCGGCCCTGGGAGCAAGACCGAAGTTCTACTGAGCCTAAGCTGGAGTCGTTTCCAGTGGGTGTTGGTCTCTGACGGGGCTGCGATATCGAGGAGGAGAGGGTTTGCAGTTTGATGGGCTGAGGACTGCATCACTGCATGTCGCAGAGGATATGCTCCCGTCAGCGTAATCCGTCTGTGATGGGCAGCGGCCACTGGGTCAGTTCACAGCAGAGCGCGGAGCCACCACGGATGAGAATGAGCAGGAGCTCAAGGAGTTCAAGTACGTCAGGGTCTTGTTCACGAGCGTGAGATGGACGGGAGGACTGGAGCTGCAGGGGCGGCACTGCGCACGTCCCTACTCTCCCCTTTGGTCACGAGCGGTGGGCCGTAACCGAAAGAACAAGATCCCGGATACGAGCGGCTGAAACCGAGTTGCTGCTCTTTTGCGCGGTGGTTTGGGGGGGATCTGGTGGGGTCGTTTCCAGGACGCCTTCCGGGGGAGGTGATCCTGGCACGTCCAGGCAGGAAGAGGCCGCGGGGCAGACCGAGAGGCAGGTGAGCGAGAGGTCATATCTCCACACTGGCCTGGGATCGCCTCCCTAGTCTGAGTTGGTGGATGGAGCCAGGGGGAAGGAAAGCTTGGCGTAATCTGCTGGAGCCGCTACCCCCGCAACCTGACCTCAGAGAAGTGGTTGATGATGAGTGGATGGATTCACTAGTTGATGAATTTCTAGATAAATATATATTTGCATTCATTATCTTTTAAAGTTCGTGCTAATGTAAAAAAAAAAACAAAACAAAAAAATTGTTTATCTGCATAGTACCACAACGCTGAAAACCTCTGTAAAACCACTTCCAGTTTGTTCGCTTCCAAACGAACACTTCCTGTGTCCATTCCTTGGAAGAGTTAATGATTTATAGATTGGTTAATATTAACCCTTGACACATATAATAGTTGATAACACATGTGGCTCAGTGTTGACATACATTTTGGAAATGCACTGTGCGATGGCGTGTGTACTTTGATCACAGAGTAGTAAGATGGGTTATTCTGCTTGATGAGGTGAAGTAGTGATGGTGGGAGTTACTTACCCGGCTAGAACATATTTTCTATCAGCAAGAAAGAGAGACAATGGAACACACACAGAAGAAATGCCTAAACAACTTTTCAGTAAAAGTTCATGCACTTCATCACATCAGTAAAACCGTTACTGAAAGAGTTACTGTAAAAAGTCATTGATGCAAATTTACCATGACACCATAGATTTCTGATGAACTCCTCACTCTGGGCAGGATCTCCATGGGGATACCGAAATATCTGAGGGGGAATTGAGAGGGAACATGCAGAGATTTGTTTATCTCATAATAGGGTGGTCAATTATAGGAGACAAAGAAAATTGTGAAACTGTTTGAATGTCTTGGTTTACTTGCAAAGTTCTGGGTCCCAGTCCATGGTGTGAATGTTAAAGAGCATGGTTCTGCTCGCGTTGGTCACGTCTGTGCAGTGGACTCCGCCCGACTTGCCCCCCGTCAAACACTGCAGGACAACCAGTCACGCACACACACATAGGTCAGCTCCTCTCTCGCGGCTCCACAACCAAAACACACGCCACGTCTTTCCTCTTACCCAGATCAGCCACGAGTCGACTGTGCCGAACATGGCGCGACTACACGCAATGGCTTTGCGGACCTCGTCCACGTTGTCCATTAGCCAGCGGAGTTTCACTGCGCTGAAGTAAGTGCTGATGGGGAGCCCGGTTTTATGCTGCGGGACCCAAACAACATCAGGAATGTGATCGCCGCCCTCTACACAAATACTTGGAAACGGAAACGAGCTTCACTTACCTTCAAATGGTTCTTGTTCCTTCCAGGAGTTTTATTGATGAGACGTTCAACCGTGGATTGAGTTCGCAGGTCCAGCCACACTACGCGAAAACACTTATTTTATTGCATGAATAGCAGTAAAGTAGAAATAATTATTGATAGAAAACTGAATACTACCAATTGCATTGTAAAGGGGTTCCCCTGTCTCTTTGTCCCAAACCAGCGTGGTCTCTCTTTGGTTGGTCACTCCAATAGCTGCACAAATCAAAGATTGTAAACACCTCTCTGACATACACTCAACTCACAGCCCCGTGTGTGTGTGTGTGTGTGTGTGTGTGTGTACAGACCTTTAATGTTCGAGATGTCTATGTTGAGCTGGGTGAGCTTTTCACACGTCCGCTCCATGCACTCATACACCGACTGCAGGATCTCTTTGGGGTCTTCCTCCACCCATCTGAAAAAGAAAACATACTTTTTGTGTCTTAACTGCTCAGGGTTGTGTGTTGGTTACTAAAACGTCTCATGTACCCTTCTTTGGGGAAGCTCTGTTTGATTTCCACCTGGTGATGGCTCAGAAGCTCTGCTGTTTTTGCGTTAAAAACCTGAGGAAGAGAGAGAAAGCAACACTGTTTTTCATGTATCCACAGAAAACCACAAAACTCCAAACAAGGCTGGTTTTCCTTAATATTCACCCCTCCCTGATGTGTTCATTTAAAGTCAAGTTATTTCAGGACTCTGCTGTGGGAGTCCTGAAATGACAGCAGCCACGCCCTGAGGTGAGATGAATCATCTGATGCTGTTTGTGAAACAGGAAATGTCACTTCCAAAAGTCAAGGGCAGGAGGTGAAAAACACAAATGCAGCTTCAGTGAAAGTGATTGTGTCAAATGTATCAAGCACATTTCCGGATACAATCTGTAGGATTTAGTGATGTCTTGTGAAGTTGCATTAATTAACTTTTAAATATAGCCATTCTTAGACAATAAAACCTACTGAAATAAAACGTCAACAGAAATGTTAGATTTTGCATTTATGCAGATTGAATTACTGCATTTGTTCTTAAATTATTTCCAGAATCAATTTGGTAATTAGTTAATTGGTTGCATATCAGTCAATTCAATAATTGTGTAGGTTTTCTTAAACAAAGACATGCGTTGTGCCAGACTAATTATGTGTTGGTTTGATTTCTATATTTGAAATAAATATGTCATCTTACTGCAGTACTATTTCAAATGTCATTTTATGGTGATATGAGATATATAATCAGATGTTAAGAAGCACTTGAACGTAGCACCATTAGCAGCTGCTGGTTTTAGACGTATAAACAAACACAAGAAGACAGATGAAGAATAAACCCAGCTGCAGCAAAGACACGCCATGAAGCAGACAGTGGATGAGGAGACTCCTTTTACCAGAAACCGAGTGGAGCTGGTTCCCTGGTCAATGGCAGCGACCAGCGGCCCCAACATGATCCGGTGTGAGGACGCGGCCATGGCGCCGATCATGGGCGGCCCCGGGACTTTCGGGCACTGAGCCGGGCCGAGTTGAGCTGGGGGCCGGAAACCGATTATCAGCACCGACGAAAGCCGCTCAACGTCAAACCAAAGTCGGGGAATCGGTCGCGGCAGTCATACGTCATGTTGACATCAGACTTCGGCCACTGGTGATGACGTACAGCTTGTGTCCTTGCAACAAATGCAGACACATTTATTTAATTTGCATGGATGAAATTTAATTCAAATAGATACCAGTTGTGAAATACAAATCCTCAGAATTGTGAATGATCAACTTCAAGAAGAAAAGATCAATTCCCATACCGGGAGTCGAACCCGGGCCGCCTGGGTGAAAACCAGGAATCCTAACCGCTAGACCATATGGGAAGATATGTACAAAAGGGTAAGTCTTCTTTACTTATCCTTTCAATTAGGATTTCAATCTATATTATCTGAATTTTCAAATACATCAATGTGGCAATCAGTTTATTGTTGACATTGAAATATGACGTAAATGCGACGTTTTACATCTCAGCATCAGGCGCATTGATGTCTGTGATATGTGATTATAATTTTCAAAGGAAGTTCCTGTGGTGTGCGACGGTCTTTTACGTCATCAGCAGCAGACGGTGTTTTCATTCTAAGCTGTGGAGGCTGTTCTCTAGCCCGTGTCGTCGGTATTTCTTCCTTCCACTTGAATTAACCGATGCACGGTAAAAAATGTAAGTAAAATACTATACTGCCGGGGGTCTAGCTAGGGGGGGTTACACTGTGATGTGTAGAATAACAAGACGTTTTCCATCTCTGGCAGGATTTCTGACAATCTCACCGCGTTAGCTGCCCATGCTAATTCTGTTCCAAGTCATTCATCAGAGTATTTGTGTTTTTGCAGGGCTGATTACTGGAAGTCACAACCCAGGAAATTCTGCCAGTACTGCAAGTGCTGGATTGCAGACAATAAACCTGTGAGTGTTGTAGAAAAACACGTGGTGTCTTATTGATGGAGTTCAAGTCAATACTAACATGATCTCACGTTTCTTTTGCTTTGCAGAGCATTGAGTTCCACGAGAGAGGGAAGAATCACAAAGAGAATGTGGCAGCCAAAATAACAGAGGTATTCATCAAACTTTATTTATATAGCCCACATTTACAACTCATAGTTTGTCTCGAAGGGCTTCACAGGGTGGGTAACATCCTCTGTCCTTAGACCCTCAGCAAGGGTCAGTAAAAACTACCAGGGGGAAAAGCCCTTTTGGGGTTTGTGGCAGAGATGAGAAATTGGGGACAAGAGTGCTCAGTCTGTGTGCTCATTCTAAGTGCATGATGGGAAATTTCCCCCAGCAGTCTGAGCCTATAGCAGCTCAGTGTTACTGTTACTGTTCAACTCAGGACTCGCCTGATCTAGTTTTGACTATAAACTATGTCACAAAGGTAAGTTTTGAGTCTGACCTTAAAGGTAGAGACAGAATCAGACTCCTGAACTGAGAGTGGGTTCCACAGGAGAGGAGCTTGGAAGCTAAATTTACAGAGCGGAGTGATTTATTTGGATGGTAGGGAGTGATAAGTTCTTTAGTATAGGACGAGGCTTGATTATTTAGGGCCTTGTAGGTAAGAAGTAGAACAGAAATTCACATTTCTGTTCTTTACTATTCCATTCTGTACAATTATTTTTCAAATAAATAATAATTAATTATTATTCTGTCTATACACTAATCAGGCACATGGATGCAAATGTTGTGTAATGATTATTTCCAGTGAACGATAGAGCTAAGACACACATTGGCCCGCTTCTCAGGACTGGCAGGGGGGAGATAACGTCCAAGATCCCCTCTGATTGGCTCTCAGCAGCTCTCGCACATGTCATACTATCTTCTCATCCTGCAGATTAAAAAGAAGAGCATTGACAAGGCCAAGAAGGAGGAGCGCATGAATAAAGACTTTGCAGCGATGGAGGAGGCTGCTATGAAGGCATATGAGGAGGATCTGAAGAGGATGGAGAGGGAGGCAGCAGGTAAAATGACACCTTGTCGAAATCTAATTTTTTTCTTTGGAGGACCATTAATTATGATACATTCATCCGTGTTAGGATTACCGGCCCAGATCGCAGCTCCCCCTCGGCCACCACCTATAGTGATAAACCAGCTCCCCAAACAGAAGCAGAAAGCTGCAAAAGCAAACAAGAAAAAGATGCAGCAGAGAGAGGCAAAGGTGTGGGTCAAAGGGCAGTCAGAGGATGGACACATATACTATTACAACACAGTAACTGGAGGTGAGGAAACCACATGACAATTCAAAACGAGCTGTTTGTACCAACATACCATCACAATGTTTATTTTCCATCCATCTGTCTTTACATGCAGAGTCTAAGTGGGAGAAACCAGAGGGCTTCCGAGAAGAGAGTTCGACCTCTGCACACGAGGTTCATGAAAACAATATTTACAAACTGCAATTGTTTAAAATCTAGTCATTACATGTATTTACATGTGAATGTTGATTTCATTCCAGAGCTCTTCAAGCTGTCCTTGGATGGAGGCTCTCAGCCCTGATGGTTACACATATTATTACAACTCACAGACTGGAGGTAAAATTCATTTCTATGATTTGACACCTGTTCCTCTTTCTGTATGTGATGTTCAAGGTTTTGTTTCTTTCTCTTCAGAGTCCAGCTGGGGGAGACCAGCCGACTTCCCCTCGACTGAGCCTCCTGTTCCTGGGACGAGCCTAGTCGAACAGAGATGGAAGGAACCTTCAGCTCCTGATCCCGAACCGCTGTCTGCAGCAGAGGAGAGCTCTGACGGGGCTCAGGCATCTCAGGAGGCTGAGGCCCCTGAGGAAAGCAGCCAGAAGCCCCAAGTCCCAAAGATCGGCTTCAGGGTGTGGAGAGTCACAGCAAAGCCTGAAGATGAGCAAAGAGAATTCTGGGAAAAATAACTCCTTATTTTGTTTTCAGAAAAGGAAAGCAGAGGCGGATCCTGTGGAAACGAAAGAAGAGAAGGATGACAAAGCTGCAGGTGATGCTCCTAAAGAGGAATCTGAAGAGGTGAAGAAAGGGAAGGGCGCCCAGAGTGCTGAGCAGCAAGTGGGTGTGGCAATAAGACTAAGAAAACCCAATCCATATGGATCCTGGCAACAGATCCAGGAAGAGGAGGATCCATAGTGAGTGATGAGTGTGAGCTACTTCAAATACAGTTTGAATTATTCGTTATTCTTTAACTGTTTCTGTTCTCTTTCCTGTCCAGTGCCAAAATTGACTTACAGTTGCCTCAAGTGGAGGAAAGCACAACCCCAGCTCCGGCCGAACTGCCACCGGAGCCCAAACACAAATTCAAGGAACGCGTCATCACCTCCCTGGGAGACGAAGGCGGATCCTCTGCATTCCGGAAAAACAAGACACAGAATGGCAAATCCAGGAGTCTCCGACAGAGAGACAATGACGACTGAAGTCGGTGAGACTTTTTAGACAGAAATATATTTTTTACTGGTCTTTTTCCTGAAAAGCAAAAAATAAAATGCTGAAATAGTTTTCGTCATAAAACCATGAATCATTTCTTCCTCACGTCTAAAAATAACTTCTTTTGTATTTTCTATATTTGTTTATATTGGTATTTGTCAATGTGGAATCATTAAATTGTGTTTAAGACAAATGTGTTCTGAAGAATGTTGATTCAATATATAGTAATTAAATATCTCGAACTTAAAAAGAACTGCTTCTTGAAATATTAATGATACAACAAATATATACAAGAGGTTGCTGCCCATCTGGTGCACGCACACACACACACACACACACGATCAGTATAAAGCTGAGGCATTGAACCATGTCGAGTAATACTAACACTGAAATGCAATGCGCCGAAATATTCATTTTAAAGGTTCTGCTCATGATCATTTCAATGTCACGATTGAAATGTATAGGGTTCAGTGCGAGAGATTCAGTGGCATCAGGTGGCAACGTTGCATATTGCAGCTTAACAGTGCATCAAACATATAGGCGTAACTATGGTAACCATCAATCAATAATACTCAACAGTTTGGTGGTGTTATACAGGGAGTAACCATAAAACAAAAACCACATTATTAATTAAAGAATAAATAACTTTAATCATACACATTCTCTTGTGTGGCATAAAGCATGAATTGCACCATTCAGTGTTGGGCTGTGTTGTTGATTATCATGCACTAAATAAGTTGGAATGCAGGATGTTGTGGTGAGAGTCAGTCTGCACATGGACTGGACTCAAGCTTTGTCAAAGTGCTGCTGTTCTCCACAATCTCCAGCAGAGCCTTCCTCTCTGTGTGTTCGAGCACGTCCGCTATCAGATCGTCCAGAGCCTCCCCGCCTCTCATGAACTCCTACACATGGGCCACAACATGTGACAGTTATGACAAAAAGATCAAATTGAATAGAATTGAATATCTGACCTTAATATCTCTGGTGACATATCCGGTCCTGTGGTCTGTGACACGGTCCTGGCTGAAGTTGTAGGAGCGAATCCTCTCAGACTGAGAGCGGTTGCCCACCTGTTGTCATGGAGCACAGACAATCAAAACACAGCAAAATACTGTATGTCAGATCTACATTTAGTCACCTGCTCACTCACCTGCTGCTTCCGTGCCGAGCGTCTCTGCTTGATCTCTTTACCCATCATGCTTTGGTAGAGGCGGGCCCTCAGTGCATTCATGGCCATGTCTCTGTTTTTCAGCTGAGAGCGAGTCTGCTGGCACTCGGCGCTGATGCCTGTGTGAGGGTGTAAACATTATGGGTTGTGAATGTTAGAAAATGTGAAATCAGTGGTGGTTTACCTGTAGGGAGGTGAACGATGCGCACGGCGCTGTCTGTGGTGTTGACGCTTTGACCCCCTGCACCTCGGGATCTGAATGTGTCAATGCGCAGATCCTTTGGTTCGATGTGGACGTCCACCTGTGAGCACACGCCACCAGAAACCGAGAGAAGGAAATGCCGTATTTGTATCATTCTAATTATAAACACAGGCTGATGAAAAAGGTTGAAGTTCTACCTCCACTAGCTGTGGCAGGACGATGACCGTCATGGTTCCTGTGTGGATACGCTGCATCCTGGAGGACTGGCCCACCTCAGGGATCCTCTGCACCCGGTGAGTTCCTCCCTCATGCTTCAGATGTCTGTACACGTTGTCCCCGGCTATTCTCATAGCTGCATGGTGCAAACCACCTGAGACACACACAACCCATTTTACATTCTCTGAGATAAACATTGCAGCACAAAGTGCTTTGCAATAAAAGGAGCATTAAAAGGAACATAAGATCATTTAGAAACGTGACAGAAGTGAAAGAGATAAAACAACAATAAAGAAGAATAACATTTTTCAAGCTTGGCTAAGTTTAAACCCGCTCCGTCTGAGATTTCTGCTAGGACCTCTTGTCTCTGGCTCTGAAACCTGCTCAGCTGGAGATTGGGCTCGGGTTTCATAAACAGGTTTGGGTGTTCTCTTTAAGAACAGTCACCTTTAAGGATGATCTGTTCCTGCGCTCGCACCACACTCAGAGGAACTGAGATGTATATCCCTCCAGGAGAAGAGGTTAGACAGCTGCTCTTGTTCATCCACTGACGAATATCTTTCCCAGAGCTTCTTCTCAAGGTGGAAGGCTCGCACACTGTCCCCGCTAATCGGACTGAAAAATCCAGCCCAGGTTTGCCTGAGAAACACACCAAAACCCTGCCTTATGATCTATCCTGAGGTTTCGACCACGACTCAGTCCCCGGCTCTGAAATCTACGGTTTTTGCAGCTGATCAAGTCTGCTTGAGATGAAGGTATTTATTCGTTTTTCAGCATTTATTTATCGTTTTTTGATTTATAATTGGTCATACGTTCGATATGTTTCTGAGGTGGACGAATGAGAGTTAAGATCTGAGTCTAATACAACGCCAAAACTAGTGACCTCAGATTCAATCAATGGAGGAAATTTCCCCAGTTTGTTGGACAGATTTTCTCTTTTTGTTTTGGGGCCAACTAACAGAATTTCTGTTTTGTCTTCATTTAACGTCAAGGAATAATTGCTCATCCAATTGTTCACAGCCACGAGACAAGTGGTGATGGAGTTTATAGCTGCAGCATGGTTTGGTTCAGCAGATATGTACAGCTGTGTGTCATCCGCATAGCTATGGAAGTTCACGTTATGCTCTCTGATGATGTCACCGAGCGGCAACATGTATAATGAGAATAATAAAGGACCAAGACAACTCCCCTGTGGAACTCCCCAACAGTTCCATAGATGCATGATCTCCTAGACTGACATAGATACTTCTCCCTTTAATATATGATTTAAACCAGTGTAATACACAGTAAGACCAACCAATTTTTCTAGGCGATTGATTATCATATCATGGTCGATGGTATCAAAGGTCTAGGAGGATAAGAATTGAGACCTTATTTTCATCAGTATTAAGTCTGCGGTCACTAATTTTAGTAAGCGCTGATTCAGTCCTGTGGTATTTACTGAAACCTGATTGAAATTCCTCCAGTATATAATTTTCTTTAAGGAAGACGTTTACTTGCACTGATACTATTCTCTCAAGTACTGCATTAAGCAATGTTTTTCAGTGTCATTGGTGATCAGAGAGGCTGTTTTAGCAGACTGATTACACTATTATTAATTCAGTTGCTCGTTGAAAAAAATCTCAATGGTTTTACTGGAACTAAGAAATATACACTTATATGAAGATGCATACCTAAAAGCTGAAATATGAATATGGCTGAATATAATAACCCTTTTATACTATTATTTTCTATACTGTTACATTGTTTTCTATTATTGTAGTTAGTAAATACAACATTTTATTAGTCGTGTGTTTCATCATAATCATAATCAACTAACTAAAGGCAAAATCACAAAATTATTTGATGATCATGACATTTCAAGTAAAAAGTATAAAAGTATCGATGTTGGCGATACTAGCCCAGTATTTACTTGGTATTGGATCGATACCAAAATTCCCAGTATCGCCCACCCCTACTTCCAACCCAGGTTTCAACCAAGAACATGCCATTTAAATGTTACTCAGTTATCAGGTCATTAACCAAGAAGGATTTATTGGTTAATGATCTGCCGTTGAGAAGAGCCAGTTTCATCTGTAGTGACTCTGTGATAGGAGAGGAGGTTGTCAGAGTATTAACAGGCTTTAAGTTACTGACACAGACGCCATGGAGCCTGTAAAAAACTATGAGATGTTGTGACATGCCACCGGCTATTTAATACAACCGGTATATTTGAAGAAGTGGCATGGGGCCCGTCTCAGACAGGGCTGCTTAAAAGCTTGTCAAACTGATTCAGGTAAACTCTAGCAGATTTAACCAATTTCTTGATAGGTGTGTGTGTGTGTAGCTCTAGGTGGTCACGCTGTCCTGAAAATGTTGCTGGGGTGATGGTGGGTAGGTGGAGGTGTGGAGTTGATCTAGCGGGGGTCGGGGGTCGGTCAGTGCCTGGACCCTCGTCAGGTATGGGTGGGGGAGGAGAGGAGATGCTCTTGCCTTTGCGTGCTGCCAGGCAGGGGGGTGAGGAGGCGCCAGCTGTCTATCTGTGTGCTGTCCCTGTTTGACATTAATTCTGTTCTTACAGAAGACAAGAATGTGAATTACCGTACTCGGCAGGTGTGGAGTTGTAAACTTCAAAGTCCCAGTTCTTAAAAGATGCAAAACCCTGGTACATTTCCAACATTTCTCCGGTGAACTGCTGACAGATGTCACCTATGATCAGAGATGATATTGTTTATATGTTCAGCAGTAAATCAGTCACTCAGTGGGGCCCTGCACTCACACACCTCCCGTTGTCCGTCCTGATACGACCTCCAGCATGACGTCACTGGAGTCCCGAGGGTCAGCGGGCACGAGAGCTGTAACCAGCTGGAGAGAGACAGAGAGAGGGAGAGTTTATTCATTTACTCATTTGCAATGGGTGTGTAACATGTTTGATCATTAGCCTTATTGATCTTACATCTTTTCTTAAAGCTAAGATCTTGCTGGAGAGCTGTTCTTCCTCTTCTTCTAACAGCTGCATCAGCTGCTCATCTTTGTCTTTGGAGCCAGATGAAGCTGAAGTAAGTATGACAACGGTTACATGCAAGATGTCACTGCACACACAAGACAATCAGGTTCAGTCACGAGGTCAGGATTTTAGGAAATAATAGTGAGCTTTATTTAGTGCTGTACAAAATCAGAAAAACAAGAGTAAGTCCTGCAAACAAACAAAGTGGAGAGGAGAGTTGTCGAAATTATGCCAAAAGAACAACTTAGGACCAAAGAGGGCCTAACTTACTCTATGCTGAATAAAATAGTTTAACAAAACCCCTGGCAAACTTATATCATGGCATTAAAAACTTTGTGTGCACATGTACGGAGTACCCTGTCTTACCGCTCCTCCTAACTACCCGATCAACTGAAAACAAAGACTGTCAGCTTAGCTCTGTACAACCAACGTCATCAGTGCAGAGGAGAGAGAGTGTTGGTCTTGAGGGTGGCATTATGTGTCGGCCTCACAGCTGATTGGACAACTGCTCTTCTACGGCACAGCCTGATTGGCCAGCTAGCTCTAACACCTGCATCCACTCTGATCGTTAACCTCCTCAGAGGAGAGGGTGAGAGCTGGCCCCGTCTGGCATGTAACAACAACAAATACCATACTCTTTACCTTTAATGGATGGTCTTGATTATGTTTTTAGCTTGTTTATCATTTATTGGCCATTTTACTTGTTATTTTAAATATTTCCAGTGAATAAAAAAAAAAGCAGTGTGTAACATTTAACTAAGGGGGATTTATTTTATTATGATGGGTATTCAGCTGCAACCTGAAATGTCACCTAATCCAACACTTGACATTTGAGCTCATAACATGAACAAGATTCTCCACCATCTTCATTTCATCGTTTATCATTGTGATGAATAAAAAGTACTGACCCCGCAGCAGGGAGCAGACCTCCTCGTGATCTCTCTGGGCTTGTTCAATCCTCCCATAGATATTGGCCACAGGCAGCAGCTCTGTGCGTTTCCTCGTGAGCTCCTTCCTGTCTGAGTCACACAGGTAAGCCTGCTGTAACGTGTCTGTCAGCTCTCTGAACTCCTCCATGAGCTGCTGCAGGTACCCTCGAACACTCTCCCTGTCGTACAACTCCGCGACATCACTGTGACACCGACGTCTGATTGCCCCTGTGTTCCAATGTGGCTCCTCTGCGATGCTAGCAGTCTGCTTCACGCTGTGTGTCCTCCATCGTCCTCTTCTTCCTCCGACTGTGCTGATGGTAACCATGCGGCTGCACAGTCCATATAAACGATGAAAGAGCATTTTACTACATTTACAGACCAATTAGTGCAAGAAAAGGGAGTGTTTACATGTATCGTTTCTGTGCATTCCACACAGATTCAGCTAACAGGAAGATACACCGGAAATGCATCTTCTTCTCGGGTTGGGGCGTTCGAGAGGCTGCCACATCCAGCAAAAGGGCGCATTGCCGCTACCCAGTGGCCTGACGCTTGACTCGCAGGCTTAGTATGGAAATAAAGGTAGAAAAAGAAAAAGGTTTGTATTTTATAAAGATGTGGGAACGGTGTGAAGGCACAAGAAATGTTTTTGAGGTTGTAGCTTAGCTGTTGTTGTTGTCACCACTTGTTTGTCAAGCTTTTCAATTAAACATGTTATTTCAATGAATCCGCTGTAACCAGTGACTATAGTTGAGTGAATTATCTATCTATCTATCTCTGTCTGTCTTATCTTATTCAACAGAAATTACATGTATTTACCGAGGAATGCATGATCTATGATACCGTTACTTTATATGTTAATCCCAGTCATAACCTGTTTTATTATTATTATTATTATTATTATTATTATTATTATTATTATTATTATTATCAGTAGTAGCAGTAGCATTGTTATTATTATTAATCATTACTGCCAACCTCTTTATAAAACATATGTGATCATTTCATTATGTTATAATACTACTACTAAACATATTATTATCATTTAGTACGTTTTATGTTTAATATTTTATTTGATTATTTTAAATATTTAATATTGATATTTTTTATTTTTGTTATAGCTCATTTTTGGTTTTTGTGTTGATTAATTTATTAAATTAATTACAATTAATTTGTACATCATATTTCCTTTATTTTGAAGTTCTCACTTTGTCCATGTGTGAGCGAGTCAATAATGAATAAAGAATCGTGTCATTAATGACGCAGGTGTGACATATTATAATTAATTAGCACTTGAACAGTTGACGGAAGCTAGCCCACGTCACAATGTCAGATTCCAGAGTCAGCCAAGACGGTAAAATAAACATTTAAACTTATTAGATATACTTTATAGTAACGTGTAAAGTTTCATTTTCACTGTTAATTAATTATGAATGACACAAATGTGAAACATTAACGTAGTGTTTGCAGCTAATGTTCGCTTTTTTCAGGGAGTTAGCCTGGCACTTACTGTTGTGTGCTAGCTGTAACTGAAACCTCGTCATTCAAGAGTTTATAAATGTGTGATTTTAGTATTTTATTATTATTTCTAAGGCCAGTATTTGTTAATTTCTCTCGTAAATACTGTTATCAAGTACTACCTCAATTACAATCAATGTATTTTCAAGCTCTATAAAGTTATATTCACAGTTTCTCTGACACTTTATCATTGACGGTTCCCCTGGCGGAGCAGAGGAGAGCCCGGGTTCCTCTCTAATTAAAGCCGTGGAGGACGTCGGTCAGCTCAGCTTCATCCAGACTGAGGCTCTGAGAGAGAACCAGAAGACCCTCAGCTCCCTGCAGGTTCACTATTACCCTTTAATACTATACAGCTGTACAGCAATAGCTTCATGTTAGCCTCTCAGCTTGTGAGTGTGTGTTTACCTCAGTGATGAATGGCTGTCACAGTTGAAATATATGCTAATAATAATGAAATAATAATTTCACCACCTCTTAATATGTCACAGTATTAAAATATGTGAAATACATAAATGTACATAGATGTCACTCATTTCTGCACTCTTTTAAATGTAGACTATATCTTTTTTTTTTAGATATTGTTACCATGTCATTCAGTGACGGCCTGAATAAATGTACACTATGTGGTGACATTTAATCTATAAACTAAACAATAGAAACTGTACAATCACATTATAACAGACATAAACAAACAGAAAAACAGTCACAGAATAAATATTGTTAGGGAGTCTGACACATGCAGTAGCCTGATTGTCTGCTAACATGTATTTTTTCCACACTGCTTTAACTTAATAAGTCAACACCCCCTTTTTCCAGATTGCTCTCTCAGATGTCCAGAAGCAAGCAGAGGTGGCAGAACAAGAGCTGAGATCTAACCTGAGAGAATCATTGGTGCTGGAGGGCGACACGGAGCATCTTCAACGTCAGACCTACAGCCTGCATGATCGTTTTGCATCCGTCAGTAAAGAAAATACAGGACTCCGCACCCGTATATGTGAGGAGGGGGAGAATGCCAGCATTGCGCTGGCGGGATTTGACAGCTACCGACACAAGATGGAGGGTCACAGGGCTCCTATTTTACGAGAGGCCAGTCAGACGGAGGCCTTTAAGGAGTTGGAGAAGAAGAGAGCGCTGGTCAGGATGTTGATGCTGAAGAAGGAGGAGCTTAGGGAAGATCTGGAGAGCTCTGATGGAAACATGGCACATACGGCAAAGGTGAACATATCAGTTACATGTCTGTTCATTTGTTTGTTTACTCGAGAAACTTCATTCTATTTTAACTGTTTTCCTACAGGGAGAGATCGATGCTTTGAAGGACGAGATCTGTGCCATGAGGACAATGGTAGCTGAGAGGAGAGAGAAACTGCAGAGAGAGACTGAGACCCAGGCCCAGATACAGAAAGACATTGAGGTGAGGTCAAGAGAAGCTGTGGAGCCATTAGTTTGGTTATGAATCTTGTTCTTTCAAAGATCTCTAATGTCTCCCTCTCCTTTCACAACTCCGTTCTGGATGTTGGAAGGTAAAGTTTCCAGAAATTGTTTTTGAATGAGTGTTATGTTTATTGGATCTTTTTATGTCGGTAAGTTCCCAGTTAAGTAAATTCATATTTATGTATTCTCACTTTTCAACACTTTTCTGTCTGTGTCAGATCCAGAACAGACGATATGAAGCCATTGTCAAGCGCCTCTGCTGCCAACTGAGCAGGGCCCAGGCGACTCACAGGTACTAAATGAACATAAAAAGTGTATGTTTTATACATTTATCTTTGAAATAAAAACAGATAAATTACTTTTATCTTACTGTGTATGACAAAAACAACTGTTGTTATAACTATAATATAGTGTGTGCTCTCCTTTAGATTGATGTCTGAGGAGATCCAGCACATGGAGAGGCAGCTTGCCAAGCTCAAGAACCAGCAGGAGTCATCACAGGATTCAGTGGTTAGTGGCCAGTACACTTAAGTGTCATTGTTCTAAGTAAATCCTCAGATATTATCAGATCAGACCCCAGCAGGTTTCTATTGACAGATGTCCCTCAAGCAAAGTTGCTGTTACTGAATTTGGACAGCAGAGAGCAGCAGAGCTAAGTTAATGTGTTAATCTGTTTATCACCATACCAACGCTTATCCAAGTATAAACTGGTAGTTTGATGTAATTTATGAACAAAATTGTCAATTATGAAAACAAATATAAGGTGTGTGGGGTAGAACACAGTTGAAATGTTGAATTGTTGCCTTTTGGCTTATTATAAAATGTAATTAAAACATAGTAACAGACAGATGCTCTCACTCTTTGACAAAAAATCTGGAAAAAAAGAAAAAATTAAGGTTAAAATGAGCAGTGTAATTATTTATTGCATACGGTGAGAGTGATCAGTTCATCCATGCAGTGCTGCTGGGTTTCTAACGGTGCGCCACAGAACAAAAGCCAAGTGTCTAAACTGGAACTGTGGATGTGATGCTGTTGTTTTTGGTACACGCTGTTCCGAATGTCCGCTTCACTGGCTAGCCTGACACTCTTCGAGATGACAGTCCTACTGTTGGCTAACAAGGGTGTGACTGTGCCACTTGAGCTGCTGCTCCAAACTCATTAAACAATGAAAATTGGCTTTTCCAGAGACTTTTGCCTGATGCTAATATGTCAGAGGAGCAAGAAGAGAAGTAAGGATTGAATCGTGCTTTTGACTTAAAAACAATTTTTTTCTACCAAAATCTGGTAGTGGACAATGTGATGTAGTACCTCAGGTTAATATTTAGACTGTGTTTATTACCCTCTGGAACACAAGCTGTGGCTGGTGGGGGATTGCCTTGAATTAAAGGTGAGCAGTTGGTTAATATCCAGTTAGTGTAGATGTGAGTGTACGAGTCCAAATGACCTTATTAACATGTTTGCAGCCTCCCAGCGCTCTGCCCGAGAGCTGCTGCTGCTGCTGCTGCTGCTGCATGATACACAACTATTCCACTGTACAAGGACAGTCCTGAATATGGACAACATTCCCAGTGCCACCCCCACTGGTGTCACCTTTTTTGAATACACACAGCTAGTTCTTATTTTTAAATCCTCTCAACACTACTAACAGCCCAGCCATCGTGGGCGAGCTGTGAAAACCAAATTTCTGTCATTATTTTTGACCACAAGTTCTGCGTCATCACGTGTCTTAACTGGTGTTTTCCTTTTAGTGCCACTCATATCCTTCCAGTCCAGGCGAATCAAGCCACGCTGACAGGGTCATTTGTTTTACACTGGCCTGCCCTCATCTGCCAGTTTCAATTATTTGGCTGTGACACACAAGTCCACTCCATTTGGCATCAGCCGTCATTTCTAAATTGTCTTGGCTGCTGAAACAGAGAGCATAGAGTGGGAGCTGAGGGAATTGATGAAGATATGTCACTACACCTCTCGGGGAAAGCGATAAAAGAGAGCGAGACCTGGACTAGCCACACACACACACACACACGCCCACACACACATACACACACACACACACACACACACGCACATACACACACACACACACACACACGCACATACACACACACACACATATATGCCTGGAGTATTCAAGTATGCCCAAACTTCCTAAAACAAATCTGATCCTCAAATCTGAAACTGCCTGTTGAACAACTCCATGGTACACACTGACACCTTCATTTTGCACTACTGCGCCGTAATGCCGGAACTGCCAGAATTGTATTTTATATTTTATTTTTTATCTTGATCATAGTTTGCACCTTGCATGCCTCATATGTTTCTAATTTATTATATCTTTGCGTACTTTATTTTCTATTTTTTCTGAACCCTGAACGCCCCTATGTTCCCATCTTTAAGCTGCTGGAATTGTGAATTTCTTCGTGAGATGAATCAAGTATCTATCTATGTATCCATCCATCCATCTATCTTTAAATCCCTTAAACACCTACCACCGTGCAGCTCTTCTGCCATTTTACCAAACTGTCTTTTATCAAAAACTGCAACCTCACTTCCTTCTAAGAAGCATCTGAATACCTTTCACTTGACTTTATAAATGAGTGTGCCAATAAAACAGGCTTGGTGAGTGCTTCATATTGACAGAAAGGCTCTCTGCAGCTCATTTACTTCCATTAAGAGATGAAATGCAATCTTCATCAATCAGGTGTAGAATAACCACTATCTGATCATCCTTGGAGTCATATGTTTTTACTTTTAGGCGTGGGATGGATTCTTGTGATTTACATAAATTCCTATTCACTCAGTTATCAGTATTGTTAGCCTGTTGTTGGTGGTTAAATGTGCTTGACTGCTATACTTACAGCTGTTGGCACTTTGCTCTGGCCGCCCGCCCAAAGTGTGACAGCTGACTGTAAGAAATCATTAGGTGCGTGCCTCAGTGTTGGGTTGTATGTAATAAATTCCTGAGCTTTTACCTATGGAGGAGCAGTTTGGCAGAGAGAGGCCAGCGGAGCAAACACAAGGTATTACAGGCATTAAAGATACAAAGCAAGTGAGAGGGTGTGTGCATTCTCTCAGCAGCATGAACATGTCAAAAATGATTACGTATGTGTTGAACTTGTTCTTTGGCATTGCTTGATCAATCTCCAAATCCAGTTAGTGTTTGTGCAGGTGTGTGCAGGTGCACGTTATTTCTGACATTTGTGACAGGCCACTTTAAAACAGGTTAAGACCTGTGTCACTCAATGAAAACATCTTGAAATCTGCAATTTGAGTTGACTCGGGGCGGGAAAGATCTGCGTCATCTCATATCCACCTCTTAGTTAGATAGTTATGAATGTTTTCATCATTTTGAGACATGAATCAATTGTTAAATTTGAAATAAATAATGAACATATTGGACTTGTTAATTGATTATGGATTGTTTTTCACACTCAAATACCACTTGTAATTGCTGCATTGTGACTTCAAGCAGTTACACTGCTATGCAAACTCCGCAGCTTGTAGTGGTCTTGCTTTAAGAGTCACTTTGTTTACATTCTTCTGTTTGCTCAAGTAATTCCTGTCTGGGTCAAGTTGCCCAGGCAGCAGCTCTGTCTTGTAATGCAGGGATCCTGATTCATGTGGCCAGTGTCAGGAAAATTAGTGCGTGGCTTGTGAGCAGTTAAACAAATCAAAAAGAGAGTAAGGAGGGGGCATCCCTCTGAAGATGTGTTAAAATGCCTATGGGGAAACACTGTGATGCTGCGTGGCCTCTAATCACTGCCTGCTAGACTAAACAGACATTCAGTTTACTTGGAAAACCTGCTGACTTTTCAACCTCATGACTTATTTTCATGTTTCTTTTATTGGGTCAGTTCAAATGTGGCACACGTCAGCAGGTGATTCTTCTTTTACTATTCATTCGTCTAAATTAGAGCAGATCCACTGCGTGAGTCATGAGGGCATTTGTTTCGCTGTCTCTATGAGCTGTGCCCTTTGTTTCTTGGCATCGGCCGCACATAGAAACCAAAGTCAAGGTGTTGGGCGTTATGTCAGGGCGTGGTTGGTCAGTTGCAACATTATTGTGCTGTGATTGTGAGTTGACTGAGAACTTTGAACCCGGTGACGTGGCCCAACAGTCCCACTCGGATCCAGGAAGTTCCCAGGACCAAGAATAGAAACCTTTCACAGTTACTGAGCCTCTCCCAGACATGTACCTGAACAAAGTAAACAGTGGTTCTCTAATATCCTTATCTCCATCATAGATAGCATGTGTTATGTGTTTATACAACCTACCTGCAGATCCTGTGATTCATAAACAAATGACACACCAACACATATATGTCACATAACACACAAGTATTATGTAATAGACAGTATATATCTCATCCCACAACTAAATGTACATCTGGAGGTGTGCGCAGTCAGCAATGCTCCCACCCACCATGCTGTGAGTCATTGTTTGAAACCGTCCTCACCATGGTAAATCCCACCAGCACTAATCAGGGCATGTACATGGTGTTCCCACATGCCCACAGTAAGCACAAGCTGCAGGAGCACAGTAACATATAGTAGTATTGATAGTAAATAATAATAATAGAGTATAATAGATAATAGATACACAAA